>PQXK01000294.1:0-43970 GCA_004786245.1 Botrytis hyacinthi | reverse complement strand
TTTATCAAAATAATATAATAGATTCTAGATTAACGTAACTTATGGTAAACCGGGTCATATGGGGAACCGGGTTACATTTAGCCTATCACTGACTTCAAACCCTAATAAATTTTGCTATGCATATCGAATCACCTCTTATGCCTTCTCAAATTGAAGAGAAGATATAGAATGCTATTATTGCACTTCAATTGAAAGAATTTAAATTAATTAGAAAGGCTGCAGAGCATTTTGAAGTCCCCAAGTCAACTCTTATAGCTAGGGTTGCTGAAAGGAAATCATATACTCAATCTCACGAAATGACTCAAATTCTTTCAAACGCAGAAGAAAATACTTTTGTACAATGGATTTCACGATTTACTATTACTGGATTCCCTGTTATATCTATATTGGTGAAGGAAATGGCTGACGAAATTCGTTTTCGATGTATTCGGGTTGTGTTATTTCGAAATCCTATCTCGATAGAAATTCCATTTATAGGCTACGAATGAATCTATAGATTCCAAAAACGATATTCAGAATTTAAAATATGCTATTCACGTTAATTAGAGTCTAATTGAGCTAAAGAGGCAACTTCGGAGAATATTCAGGCTTGGTTTGACGCGTTTCGTACGCTTCTCATTTAACGAAAGTATGAATTAGATGATATGTATAATATGGATGAAACCGGATTTGGATTTGGAAGTACTCAAAGTACGCACATTATATTCGATTCTACTCAGAAATCGAATTGGAAAGTTACAACTGGTAAGCAAGAATAGATAACTGCATTTGAATGTATCAATGCAGCTGGAAATGCTCTATCACCTATGGTTATTTTCAAGGCTCAGAATACGAATTCTGCTTGGATTCCAAAGGATACACCTCAAAGCTAGCAGTTCTCTACTAGTACAAATGGATGGACCTCAAATAGTCATAGATTAGAATAGCTAAAAAGGGTTTTCGAACCAGAATCCAAGAAAGTGTCAGGTGACCGACCTCGACTTCTGATTATAGATAGTTATTCAAGTTATATTACAGATAGCTTTATTGCTTTCTATATAGAAAAGGATATCGATTTACTTATATTACCTCCTCATTACTCCCACTTGCTTCAGTTATTTGATATTGTAGTGTATAGGCCAATAAAACGATATTATGCTTTAAAGGTCGATCGATATTCTCGAGCTAGTATAAAGCGGATTCAAAGAGCTAAATAAATAGAACTCTTTCAAAATATTAGAAAAAAAGCACTGAATTCTTCTAATATTAAAGCTAACTAGAGAGAAGCTGGTTTAGTACCTTTTGCCCCATGAAAAGTACTCGATTTATTACCATTTAACTCTTCTCAGTAATCTTCTATTCTACAAATGAGAACCCCCAATCAAGATCTAGACTTATCTATACTCAGGAGCTCTTCTTTAAATGGGATAAAGCTAAGGCAAATAAATCAGACCTTTAATAAAGCTCTAGTAAATAATAATTCTTTTATATCACCAACTCGTCGATATATTAAGAGAATAACTAGACTTATAGAATCTCAAAATGCTGAGATAGCCCTATTTTGGAAACAGTTCGCTAATACTTAGGAAATAATTGAAACTCGAAAGAAAAGAACTAAAGGCAAAAGAGTCAAATTACAAGATCAATTTGTCTTTAGTAATAAGGAAGTACTGAAAATAGTATATAAAGTGAAGGAAAAACCTAAGAAGAAAAAGCCACAAGGATGACCATATAAACATCCAATTGAAGAATTAGAAGAGAAGACTGAAAAAAAAGAGTTAGAGAATAATTCAAGTGATTTAGAATTGGAATTGAATGAATATATAGCTCGTAGAACAAGATCATATAGAGAGAATTGAATTTTGTAACCCGATTCCCCATATGACCCGGTTCACCATAAGTTACGTTATTAGAATTTTTATAATTTCAATTAATTGATTTAATTGTTATTGAATAATATGGTTTTAAATGAATAAATTGAGATAAGAATGATTCACTCAGTAATATAATCCACTCGGTGATAAAATATATTAATCAAATTTATTATAATTTATAATATTTAAATAGAATGTCTACAAGCCCTATGTTCTCAAAAAAATAAAAAAAATAAAAAATTTGAAAAGTCAAGAAGCAATTAATTCATAATTAGATCAAAAGCTAGTATATAAAGTCAAGTTTATAATAATTATTATTATCGATCGAT
Organism: Botrytis hyacinthi; assembly: GCA_004786245.1. Taxonomy (NCBI): domain Eukaryota; kingdom Fungi; phylum Ascomycota; class Leotiomycetes; order Helotiales; family Sclerotiniaceae; genus Botrytis; species Botrytis hyacinthi. The sequence continues at coordinate 41,788 of PQXK01000294.1, read as the reverse complement.
TTATTATATTATGATATAATCATATAAATAAAGATTTACATAGGTTACGATTATACGATCTTATTTATTATCAAATTCAATCGATTTACAATCGAGAATTGTACTGTTATTTAATGAATATCTTAAAATTTAATTGAACTTCGATTCTTTAATCGAATCTTAATTATAAAGCTAAAATTGCGAACCGACGTCAAGCTAATTAGATCCCTTAAATCAAGCCTCCCTTAATGATTTTTTTTCTTCGTATACATACAGTACTATTATTCTCAGATAGTAATATCACTAAGGATGCATACCCAGTAATTTACTTTCAAGATATTCGTACACTTACTTTGCTTTACTTTTAGTTCAAGTAGCAAGTAGTTGTTACCTCTTACTAATTACATTTCACAATTGACATTCGATGTGAATCTTAATCTTCGGTTAGAAATGCCCACCCCTCCCTCGTACACCACTCCCTGTTCCTCTCCCAGCCGTTGACTACCAAATCTCGACCCAGCTCCACACACGAGTCTACTTGTTCCACCGATCCCCAATCTGCAGTCCTGGATCCCCAGCATATTAAGTGACATCCAATGTAGATCAACATCCTCCATCGCTTATCCTCTTCAATTAGTCCATAGCCTTCTATAAATGCAGTAAGAACTTCTTTTCCTGCCGGAATTGATTTAAAAAATGTGAGCATGTACAGTTCCGCGCACATCTGAGCTAGGTCAAAAATCGGCGTCGAGAGATGCGATAGTTCGTGGTCAGTTATGAAGATGGTTGCTGGTGTGCTGGGGGACAGGAGTGTGTCGGGTAAAAGAACACTAAATCGATAATCAGTGACTGGTGGTTCATATAATACGTCCACACACTCTGAACACTCAATGGCACTATTTATTCTTGGGCCAGTGTCGATATATGGAACCTAAAACTCTTATGATAAAATTGACGTCATATAAACATCACCGTGACCATCATATTGACAACGCTGATTGTAAACCATCAATAAAGAGACTTACTTTCCACACCAAAAATCCCCGTGAATCAACTCCCTCGTCCCATCCGTACCCCCATTTATCCATGTGAGCATTTCCTTCTCCACGTTTTCAAACAAGACCCTACTCCCTCCTAGAATTTTTGGGAAGCTATCAATCGTCGTGACTAGATTCGTATAATTGATCGCCAGCTTCAGAGTTCTCATAGTATAGTTACCCTCCATGACTTCTCGAACTTCACTCCGTGCTGGAGAATTGGCCCAACTATGGAATTTCTTAAGCCAGTTTCCAAGTGAATGGCCGATAACAGAGGCCATTGAGGGTGTTATAGCAGTGTGGTATTTTAGAACGTAAGACTTGAGGTTTGTGCAATTTGGAGAGGGGTGATGGGTGTGGACCTGTGTATTAGTGCTAGCGTCATAATGAAGGAGTTTGGGGGTAGAGATTGTGATGTCATTGCAAGAAACGGACTGAGCCGGGAAAGCTGTGAGATATTTGAGAATTTGAGATTCATAGAACTGTGATCAAATTAGAAGTCTATGGGTTTTGTAATCGAAGCTAAAGATAAAGATAAAAAGAAAATGATTGATTGTTTGACTCGAATATAGAATAGGAGATGATAACAACTGACAGTTCGTGTAGTAGTTAGTTCGAAACTCTTGTTGGAAAACAAATGAGGCTCAGTGTGCTTTATTATCACAACTGTGGTACCATCAGGAAGAGTTTCCATTAAAGTTCCATGGTAAAGATAGTTTGAACTACCCCCAGAAAGTGGTATGAGGCTTTTGCAGGCATACGGTGTCGCTGCGAGTGACTCTTGTACCAGTTTGGCAACGGCATCCTGAAATTCGGCCATACTTTTCGCTTAAAGGGGATATTTTGCCTTTTTATTGAGTCTTCGTGGTGATTCTGTAAACTTTTGCAAAAGAAATTATCACATATTTGACAGTCCAGTTTAGTCGGAGGTAAGATCATAAAAATCCATCACGTGCGACTTCATGAGTCACACCGAGAGACTTTGGATAAGTACGCCTGGTGTTCGCTAAGCACCTGAATCAATTACCATAGTGTTCAATTGTAAAGCGCTTGCACCACGAATGACCCACACTGTCGGATCAATGCTTCTGGATATCCAATTAATGTATAATGTCAACCAGTACTCTTTCTTCTCAACGAATGTACACCAATCAGAGTTCGGCTATGCGTTGAACTGAAGCACAAGTTTGTGTCAATCTCGCCGATGACAGTACGTGAGCGTTCCAAGTGGGACGGAAAAGATCAATCACGAAAGTGTCAAGTTTGCAGATTTGAGAAACTATAGACAGTTGATTTCATCATACAGATACGAATATTGGGATGTTGCTACTCGCTAATTGTTTTTTCACTTCAAAGTGGATGATGAGAAGAGAGTTCCTGACAGGTCCCCCAAAGCCGAAAAAGACACGTCACATCGACAAAAGCAATATCAGTAATTTTGCAAAGATCACGGACAATACTGTTTTTTCTCTTCTCTTGATTGAATATCCGATCGAATGTGATCTGCATCCTGCGCACATGCCTCTGTCTCCAAGGATACGCGACGAAACGAACAATCACTGAAGAGTCAACAACCTGATCTCGAGTTGTCCGTTTCGAAAGGACACCTAGCTTACTCTACAGAAGCAGTAATCTCAGATCTCACTGGAAAAAGCCAAGGGCGCTGCGAATATGAGCTCTTAGTGAGCTTTAGACATCATTAAACTAATCAATCTATGAAACAAATGACTCTTGCAGACCCAGAGAAGAAGCCAAGAAACCTTCAATACCACCGAAGAAGTCTATTTAAAGACCAATTTATCTCCTTACTTTCTCCTTGGCTGTTAATTGTTTTTCAGATGTTGTTAGCGATATAGTCTATATTTGCCTTCAATGTACTCACTTTCCGTTGGAATTTCTGACCTTTAATTAGTTATTTTCACGAAAGCCTCACCCTGGGGGTTCACTATCACACGCATGTTTAGATAATTGTGATATTATTTTTGGAGATCATTTGGTAACTATAAAAATAACCACTGCTTCTAGCGTGTCCCTCCCGCTGATGATGTATCCCCCCGTTAATGAATCAGTTTCCCCATTGATTCAACAGTCTACCCCAGCAAACACTTAAAAATAGTATCCAGTTGCTGAATTTTACCAACCTGCAACAAAAAAAGGTTCAATCTTCCGGCCAAGCCCCTCCTGGACGGGAATAGCCTAGCACAGATCGAATCCACGGGGAATATCCCCATTCATCCCCTATGCGAGAAAATCGCCTGATTTCACCGACTTCTAGGTCCTTCTCCTGCACCAACACTAAAGGTAGGCCATGCAGCTCCAGATAAGTCTGGCACCAATAAACATTCCAGAACCTTTTAAAATTGTCCGTCCGGCGTTGAGCGTCTTCATTCAGTGCATATGACTTCATGGATAAGGATAGATCACTGCATACTTTGGTGCCAATAGTCCTATAACCCGCAAGGTATCCAGACATACCAATAGGCAGTTCATCTGTTTCCCTAGTACAATTTGCAGACAACAGATGCGTCAAATTTGGCATTTTCTCGACGACTGTGTTGCAGAGATATGGGCATGGCCTTGGATGAGGGCCAAAAATCGATTTGACCAGTCCGGGTATCATAGCAATTGCATCAAGCTTTTCAAGGTTCCGAGTACTGTTGATGAAGCTTTCAAACCTTTCAGCTGGCAGCTTAGTAGGTCGGGTTCTATCGAAGATATTGGTCAATAAGAGAGGTATATCAAATCCGAATCTGAAGTATATTCGGCCATTTCCGTTCGTAGTACCGAAAGATAATGAGTAGAATCTCAGTGCCTCAACTCTAGAGATACTACAAATGTGTAAGGCTATTGGAACTGAACTGGTACTCTGGCAAACTTGGGTGATATCATCATATGATATGGGGATAACCCTTGGATCGGGGAGTGTGTATATCCAGATCTTGCGCTGAATTTCAAGGGGAAATCTCGAATACTGAGGAAAGCCCTGTTGCTCAAGTTTGTAATTGAGAAGCATATTATTGAGGTGATTTTCAGCAGAAGAAAAAGTTGATAAGTTACCATCCGAGGAAGAGGCGAAGGTGACGTTATAGGTGGCAGCAAATACTGTCGAAGTTATTCCTGGGTTGGGCAATGTCTGCAATGGTGATTTCGGAGCCATAGTCAGTATTTGTGGGAGTTCTATCCAAAAATTAGTTAGCAATGTATCAAAAGCAGTTGCAGAGGGGCGTTTAAGTACTTTTGTAAGAGTACTTTTCTCTAACTTGCTGTAGCAAAATGCTTTCAATAGACATGGTGACAAGTGAACGAGAGGTATCTGTTAGGGTTAGAATCAAATAGAAAGGTCAAGAAACAACTACCTACTCTTCCATGAGTATCTTTCTTTGACCTGCTGTAGTAGGAATTGTTCGACAGGATCCATGTCCATGATCTTCTACAGCACCTGGTGTACTGTCTGAGTTATTACTAGCCGTCTAAAAGTAAAACCAAGCACTGGATAGTATCCTAACTAAGAATGAGGTAACTATAGATTATTGCTGACCATGGGAAAGTTGTGGTAGCTGTTCATTTTCAAAATTTCAGATCCACTAGAAGCTGAACGAAGAAGAATTGATATACTCACAAAATTCGGAACTCTCATGGTCACAATCACTTACCGCGCAAGTGAATATTGCAGTTCGTATGATTCAATACTCGGTATCTGCACATTGAATGGAGCTATGGCACATATTTCCTAGTAGAAATTATACCGTTTGTTCTGATTTGATTGTAGGGAAGTCTGCCGATCAAATTGCAACTTTTCATTAGCCTAGCTCTAGCTGAGTAATATCGTGCCGTTTGGTGCCTACTGGAAAGAAGAGGAATGGAAAGATCTGGACTTGGTTGATGCCACAGGGATCTCGGGAGAAGAGTATCGTGCCTCGTAGGACAAGACAATAATACAGTGGGATAATCTAATAATAATTCACTTGGTATAAATCGAATAATGGAAACTTGGGAAACTTCTCAAGTTCTCATCTGAAGTAAAGAGGAGCAAAGAATGGAGAGACAAAAATGAGTATGAATCAATTCAAAGAGATCTTTTGGCTCTTTAATATGCCAAAAGATTGACCAGTTGGTCAGTAAATCGCCTCACCTTAATACTTGTTTTACCAATATCAATCCACAGCAATTGTGCTTTTAACTATAGGCTCCCGTAAGTGAAACGTGGAAGGTTTCAAATGAATGTTGAAGGTCTTTGGGAGAAGGATTTCTTTCAACTGCTTGCTGACAAAATTTCCTTCCTTTTAAAAGCCCGGGCTTGGTGGCCTCTTCTTCTTTCTTGATGGAGAGATGTCTTCGTCTCATTCCGATTTCATTACAACTTCAAGTTCGGATGACAGTGTGCAGAAGTTCCTTATAGCTGCACAAGTGCATACTGTACAATAATTCAATTAATGGTATTTCTGCTGGTGAATGGGAAACTATAAAACTTTCATGGAGTCTATGCACTTGTCACGTTATGTTCCTCTCCCAAAGCCAAATTTAATCGGCAAGAGGAGCCTTTGGGGTATGGCGGAAATCAAATTTTCGCCATCTAGTGAACAGGTTGGAAACAGGTCTCAACGGGAAGGCACGATACAGACGTGATCGTACCTCACCTTTCGTTCTTATCCTCTGAAGAGATCAACATTTAATCATCGTCAGATACAACCTCGTACCTTTAATCACGTCAATTTTTCTTCGTCTCCCAAGGACATCTCTCTTTCACCATGAGTCTCCAGGCGTATTGCGACAAAGCACCCATGCAAATACCGATGCTAAAGCTGATGCATCATTCCGCGTTCTCCTGGGAGGAAGGAAGTATTGAGCAGAGAGGGTTTACTAAGGAAGAGATGTTATCACTACAAGTCGTTGAAGCGGTGACGAAAAAGGCAGCCCGGCTGTTTGGAATAGGTTCGCTCTAATTCGCTTCTGCATATATGCACGAGCACTAACCAGAAGTCAGATTTGGGGACACCGAGCACGCTATTACATGGTGCTGGTTTGACTTTAAGTATATCTTTCGCCGACAAGATAGCGGGTGCCCATATATACCGACGACCAACAGAAGAAAAAGAAAGTCGAGGCATATTTCTCAAAGACGCCGCTGTAGATGGATCTGAAGCTGAGATGAGGATTAAAAGCAGATTGACATGCGGTTTGTGCGAGCTGGATCCGACGGTTTCTATAAGAACAGCGAAAGATCATGGGCCAATATTTCTGCGTTGTTGAAACACCAACATTCTGGGTTCCACGCTCCCAAACTGAGAAATGTATATGATACTATTCAGAGTCACTTAACCGAGCAAGACTTGACAATAGAGAAGACTGGTGGCAATAGTAAAACTACGGACACGGTACCGCAAAAGCTCGTCGAAATTCAAGAACACAGATGTGTCTAGTAATGAGAGAGCAGAAAAAGGAACAGACAAGAGAAACCTCAAACCACCAAAACCAAGCAAAAACGACGACACGTGGTGCACATGGTTCAGAGGCCCAGAGTATACGAATGAGGTTGAATGGCCTACTTTCAGCTTATTAGAAGTAATCACTGATGGATATATGGAGCAAAATCAAATGCCACGAGAAAACAACGAAGAATGCAATAGCGCTGTGCCACCTAAATATGCATCTTCAAAATGCCTTGAGCAAGTTTCAACAGATCAGAACTTTTTATCATCACCTGAGCAGGGCATCAGAGCCCCTTACCCTATTCATGAGCTTGATAGGATTTAAAATGGGGGTTCTGCACCTAGAGTAACGACTGGCAAATTTTTCGAGCCTCAGCCAAACTTGATAAACTTCGAAGACACAACGTCTGGAATTCGATCGACAGAAGACTGGCAAGATCCTTGGATACTCTTCAGAGAAACTGGTGGTACGCTATTGGACAGCCTGTAGGAGAAGTCACGATATCGTGGTTACCTTTTGCTTCAATGGTATCCGAGATAGATATGATGTAATTTTTCAGTATTAAAGAAGATTATGTATGATTTCACGTCTATACCATTCTCCATAGACAATGTTTCATGTGGTAAAATAAATCAGCAACAAATTAAAATATTATTCGTGTATTCTTAGCCAGGCATTACAAATCTTTCAGTGGAGCTTCACCCTTACCATTGCCATACTTCCTAACAGGTTCCTTTCCAGCAGTACTATCCTCTTTGAAAACTGCAACCTCATCACTGCTCATGTGTTTTGCAACTTGATCTGCCTGCCATTTCTTGAATGAAAAGCCCACACCTTCATGGCTGTAGTCTTTATCGTTGGCTTGATCTTTGTGATACTTGACTCGTATGAAATCGCTGTGGACGGTTTCAGGATCAAGAGACAAAGTCACGAGTGCGTTTATTGTGGCAGTCTTTGGAATGATTTTAAAGGTCCATGACTATCCCATTGTTAGAAGTTGATTAGACTTAAATCGAGCTCTTTAGAAATGAATATTGAATACCTGTTCATTCTTGAATTGGATCACCTCATCATCGCTTCTTACAACCTGATACCCCTCGTTTTTACTATCTTTGAACAACTTTGGTAGCGCAAACCACTGTCCAGCCATCTTGTACCGATCATTGGCATACACAAACTGGTCATCATAGACGCAATCGGGCGTGTACCGTTTGACACGCTCAATGGTAGGTTCGCAGCTATACAGAGCAATTATATCGTCAATGAGTGCTTGACGAGCGGGAGACAGAGGGATAGATTTGGAAGGATCGGGGTGCCAATCCTCAGTCGAAGAGGTTTGACGAACTTCAAAGTTCTCTCCAGGGGCTGTTGCGGTTGCCATGACTGTACGTGCGGGTATGAGTGATGGAGTTTTTTTGGTTACTGTTCGGGTGAAGGTTCTGGAAGTGAGCACTGGATATAGATAATTGTCTAAAAATGGAGAAGGAACATTGAAAGTAGTGACTTTATAGACATTCTGGACAACAGCTACGTATACCAAGTGCATGTAACGCCACCACTAGCTATGCATCCTCGTACATAATGATGTCAACGTGAAGGAGTCGAACAAATGACGTACAGACAGCTCTTTACCCGTGTCTCATACAAAAATAATGTTTCAGTCACCGAGGTGTTCATATGAGTTAGGCCGCATTCTAAGAGCCGTTTGAAATAGATGTTCGTAGAACCAGCGGAAAGCTTCAATTCTAGAAGCTCGAAGTGTTGACGTAGTCCATTACTTGGGATGTGGGGTAAGCTCGGGGAAGTGGCGTTCGCTTAGACTCCCAGGTCTGAAAGTCCATGACAGGCCATATGATAAATCTGAATACAACAGGTTGATGAATTCGATTCATAAGATCCTATAAAGAATGATTTAATATAGCTTTGCTCTATGTAAATAGATATCTCTCTGGAAACCGGAACATTAACGGCATCTACGCAAATTCAAGCGCCGTATTATTGTGAAATTCGAATTCGAACTCGAATCTAAAAGAATTGCGATGCTCGACCTCTCACTCCCACGCTGCTTCCTAGCCCCGTATCATTATGGTATTTCTAAACTCCCAAAGAGTCATACCGTATTCCGAGTGGAATAATATCCGATAATATATATGTAATCAATGGCAATCTAGTCCTCTGGCATAGGTACTGTATATATGAAGCCTCGTTTCCATCCTTTGAGGGTGAACCTCGACCAGGCCCTCCTTCCTCTGCCATTTTTTAACCCCATTCTCTTCTTAAATCAGATTAGTCCCCGTCCTCTTCTATTGTAATCTCAGGTTGTGGTTCAATTCTGCCTCGAAGTAGCTGAGACGTTCATAGTACCATCCGATCCCCTCTTTATTTCTTCCACCTTGCAATGGGCGCACAAGACAGAAGTGCAAGCTTTACATCTCAAGAGCTGACATGGCTGAGAGTTGATGGGAAATCATCGGTAAAAATACAGCAATTTGAATAGCCCGCTTTGCGATCTGAGGGAGAGCATGAAGTAGCAAAGAGTGAGGTTTTGCGACAGTGGAAAAGAGAGGAGAGTATAATGGGACTGGTGAGTGATGTAAAAGTATAGCCTTTCGTAACTTTGGTCACGAGGAACTTGCGGAGCGTCCTCTTGTGTGCATCTAGTGAGCGGAGATGAATTGTCTCCATGGCGGGGAGTTCGTGACATGTCTCTAGCCATTTGGCCTGATCAACGACCCTTTCAGGAAGATTGAGGAAAGTTGATGTTTTCTGCTATTCAAATTATGGTTCTATTATAGAATACCATCAACTCTTTCTTTCGAAGTTACGCCTCGCATATCAATCTAATTCAATCGGCACAACTCCAGAAGGGGAAGACGAGAGAAATTATCAAAACCTTCACGCTGACCATTATCCCTGAAAATGAAATAAAATTTCATTTGCTAATTATACGACTAAAGTTCATACTTTGAGCACTTCAATACCTTCAATACTTATCTTTGTCCCTCTTCCGCGACAATTACATCCAAGCAGATGGCGGTACTGTCTGTGCCAGTCCGTAGGTAAACATCGAACCCAAGCGCATGTTAGGTACATGGATCAGAGTACGTACGTCGCTTTATTCTTTTATCTTGATCAACACAACAGCAATCAAGCAATTCGACTTGGCTAGAGCGGAACGATCAAATACACGAAAATTTCACAATTGAAAAGAGTAATCAACTATGATTGCATGTCATGCAGGCTGTGTGGATACACCGTGTGACTTGATGTGTATTATGTATGTTGTCCACTAGAATAGACAGGATATCATCATTCTTCCGCGTTGTGTTCATATCCGACGGTGTTGACTGATGTAGTTCCGTACACAGTCATGGTAAGAATTGATGCATTACCGCGGGAATTTACTTCCGTGGAGAAACTTGGGGGGATCTGTAGGTGGGTATTGGGTAATTATTGATGGGTGTATGCTTCCTTGTAAAGTTCTATCCCGAGTAGTTTCGAAACTATCCAAAACACTTTGCCTGGCGGGAAATGACAACTATTGATGATGAATGGCTGTTACTCGTCAATGTTTATGTATAATTATCGCCTTTCAAGAAGGACGACATTATCCAAATTTTGATTTGGCTTTTGCAAGCACCACCATGAAGCAGCCCTACGATATAATAAGATTATTTAGCATGGCGTCTAGAATTTCCGAAGGAAGTACTCGATTGACGCTAGAACGAAGTAGAATTTTACGAGTAGCGTGGCTCGATGGCAAGAGTCGAGTACAGAGTTCCAGAATCTTCAAACTATTTGATTTCAAGTCCGAATACGATACAATGGGAAAGCCCGGATGTGGATCACGTTGACTTTAGTTTATGACTACCAGGATACCAAGGGATCTCTGAAACTTTGCGAAGATTCCGAGAATTGACTTGACTCCAGAGGAGAACTCGGGATTTGAAAATGAAAGTCTCTCCGACGTGTATGAGCTGACGTTCTTACGATTGGATATACATAGTTTGATATTTCAATCATCGTTTTCATACGCAGTTCGTTCTACCAGTCTTTGTAAATACAAATGCAACAAATGCTGGTGACACTGCGGGGTGAAAGACACGATAAGATATTGAGAAGAGTTGCTTTTGATTAGTTGATATGTAAGCTATATATATCTATCTCTATATTTATCTATATCTCTATATCTATCTCTATATCTCTATATCTCTATATCTCTATATCTATCTCTATATCTCTATATCTCTATATCTCTATATCTCTATATCTCTATATCTCTATATCTATCTCTATATCTCTATATCTATCTCTATATCTCTATATCTATCTCTATATCTCTATATCTCTATATCTCTATATCTATCTATATAACATCCATCTATTTGCTAGAATAGACAGGTACACTCGCACAAACTGGAAGGTGTATACTAGGTAGACAGGTACACATACATACATCTAACTTCGAATCATCTCGAACAACCTCAAGGACGGACCACCAAGAGAATACATCGGAGTCACACCATATCTATTTCATAAAACAATCATGGTTAGCTCAAAGGAACAATCGTCAAATTACTCAAAGAGGTATTAAAATACATTAACCCTCCATTGATTTCATTTAATTGACCAATCATAAATTGCTTATTCCAAATAAGTATCCATCGGCGAGAGATTTAGTCCAATTCCCGTTACATCGATAAATTACGGTATTACAGGATTAATTTAGTCAGGCTCAGGGTTCTTTCTTACTGTACTTTGATTTTTTACACTTTCCACCCCTCGGTAAGTTTTTATACAGAGTCCAGTCCTATGCCGTACATAATAATAATCTATCATCCCGCCGCTCTGTTCACTTTTTACTCTTCCAAATAAATTCACACTTTCTCAATACTCTTTTCGCTCGTCGTATTTCCTGCTTCAAAGGAAATTTCACGAGGGTCATTGCTCCCAATTCAATCCTTCGAATCCATTGTCCATCTATCCATCCATCCATTCATCGAACAAGCAAAGAATTATGGAAGCCGTTCTCAAAGGTCGGGCAATGTGCCCATTTCTTCAAAAGACCTCGCCCGCGACCCTTCGATCCCTTTCGACCTCTACTCGTCCCCATGCTTCCCCAGGTGGGGGAAGTATGTCCAATCTCCAGACAATTGCCGGTCGATGTCCAGTCATGGGCAAAGCTCTCGCCGTCCAAACTGCAAAGGCCGGAAAGGTTGGATTTGGTGCCGTAACTGCTATGAAGGCCATTCGAGCCTTCTCTGGAAAAGTCGGCACAGGAAAGGCAAAACTTCACACTAGCAGATCTCATGAAGCGAGGGCTGTCGAGGATACTGTGTTTGGTCGTGAAAATGGTATGTAGTTTCTCTTCCGAGCCTCCCCCCATTGTTCATGTCGAGTCATCTTCTAACGTAAGATGAACAGTACCATTTCAACACATCAATCAAACACGCCCACCAGCTCAAGCCACTCGCCATGACCAATCAAAGGCCCCTAAGTTCGATTACGAGGGATTCTATAACGCGGAATTGGAGAAGAAGCACAAGGACAAGTCATACCGCTACTTCAACAATATCAACCGGTTGGCCAAGGAGTTTCCTCGGGCTCATATGGCCGACAAGAACGAGAAAGTGACGGTGTGGTGCTCCAACGATTACCTTGGCATGGGCCGGAATCCACAAGTCCTGAAGGCGATGCATGAAACCCTCGATGAATATGGTGCTGGTGCTGGTGGAACCAGAAATATCTCAGGTCATAATCAGCATGCGGTTGGCCTCGAGGCATCAATTGCGAAACTTCATGCTAAGGATGCCGCGCTTGTTTTCACTTCATGCTATGTGGCGAACGATGCGACTCTTGCGACCCTTGGTAGCAAGCTACCCGATTGTGTGTTTTTGTCGGATTCTTTGAACCATGCTTCCATGATTCAGGGCATTAGGCACTCTGGCGCGAAGAAGATGGTCTTCAAGCACAATGATTTGGAGGATTTAGAGGCCAAGTTGGCATCTCTTCCACGTGAAGTTCCCAAGATTATTGCATTCGAATCCGTGTACAGCATGTGCGGCTCAATCGGCCCCATTGAGGGAATTTGTGATTTAGCCGAGAAGTACGGCGCACTCACCTTTCTTGATGAAGTCCATGCAGTAGGAATGTATGGACCACACGGCGCTGGTGTTGCAGAACATCTAGACTATGAAGCTCATCTCGCAGGTCGTCCAAAAGGTACCATCATGGACCGCGTGGATATCATCACTGGAACTCTAGGCAAAGCATACGGATGTGTCGGTGGTTATATTGCCGGATCCCATAAGATGGTTGACGCTATCCGATCTCTTGCTGCCGGTTTCATTTTTACCACCTCTCTTCCACCCGCAACCATGGCCGGTGCCCAAGCCGCCATAGAATATCAATCGGAATACCAAGGTGACCGCCGCCTTCAACAACTCCATACTCGAGCTGTCAAAGATTCGCTTAGCGAGCGCGATATTCCAGTCATTCCTAACCCCTCTCACATTATCCCCGTTCTTGTTGGAAATGCGGAGCTTGCCAAACGTGCATCTGACATGCTTCTTGATGTTCACGGCATTTATGTCCAATCTATCAACTATCCTACCGTTCCTGTTGGTCAAGAGCGCCTTCGTATCACTCCCACACCAGGCCATGTTCGCGAATATCGTGAACATCTTGTCAACGCCATTGATTCTGTATTCACCGAACTCGGTATCAAACGCACTTCCGAATGGGCCGCCGAAGGTGGTTTTATCGGTGTAGGCGAAGCTGGCAGCGAGGCTCCAGAACCACTTTGGACCGACCAACAACTTGGCGTGGACCAAATTGTTAAGGAAATGAAGGCCGCTGGTCCAGTTGGTGTCATGGAGGCACTCCTAGAACGCGAGACTAAAGAAACGGCCAAGGCTGTTAGTGCTGCAGCTCATTAGTGCTCTTTTCCTCGACACAATCGTTGCGTGTAGAATTGCCGCAAAATTGTGATGGAAATAGGATGAATAAATGCTCCTCGGACCCAAAACCACGATCTTTTTGAGCTTACAATGGATCTTAGATGATAGATTTAAGACGATAGTTTATATGATGGCCTGGATAGTTGTTGATATCACTGGAATTTTTGCGCACGTTGGCTATTTATTTTAGGATGATGGCATATTTTTGCGAAATTGATCAAATCTGTACTGACCACTTTGGTCGTACATTACATACTGAGAATCCTATGTGTTTATGTGATTGTGTGTGCCATTGTGAATCTTCATGAAGTTGGAAATTACAGGATGCTACGCCTAGCTGGCTGCATAATGTATGAATAAATGTGCTATCATACAACGTAGACAATTGATATAACAAAGCAGGGCCGGCGTTATGTTCTTTAAGGCATCATCACAGAACTCATCTCACATTGATTTGTAGGGAAGATGTATATGCTGTGCGTCGCATATGCTAGGATGTTACATACTATGCGTGTTATTATCATCTCTGGTATTGATAGTTCCTTTTTCGCCAAGTGCTCTTTAAACCTGTACAACTGGAGTCTCCACGTCCTTAGATTCTAATGCCATCTAGGTAGCTATCTACGCAGCCTAACTAACCGACTATCTAAACCGGTGAAGCCTGAAGTGCATTTGACTTATACTTTTCATTATCGTCGTGATTAATCATCTTCCTGGATCAAATCATAAATAAAGTTAGTATTCACCAGAACATCACCACACACACACACACACGATGAAACAGCCGAACTCCAGGTATCCCTTTTCCGATTCATCTATTGACAACAACTATCTAGATATATGTTGCTATCCGCGGCCAACCATTCTGTACCTTTAGTCCCAAAATCAAAACCATGCAAGGCCACAGGAAATTTATTATCCTCCTCCATGACCTCGCTTAAAGAACGTATCATATACTGCGCAGAAGTTCGCACAACTCCTTTTACTATGCTATTTCTCAAACGTAGCCGTGAGCCATAATGCGCAGAGCAAATGCCATTTTGTATGCCAAGAAACACATCCAATTTCAGCTCCAAGAAAATGTCCAAAGGTTGAGAAAGCGCAGCTAGTCATAAGCAGAACTGTGAAGCTAGCCATTCAATGGGTAGCAGAGTGCATGGGAGACATGCAAACTAAAAAACGAAAAGAAAAAATATCAGGAACAAGAAGGGGTATAATAGAGACTGCTATTGAGTCCGTTGGTTGGTCATTGTCGTCATTGGTGTATTTATTTTTTGGTCGTTCTTGTGGATTTCATCATCCTGGTGATGCCCAAGTCGAAACCAGCTTTTTTTCAAGCTAGTTGATAATATATGTTCGTTTTGGTCAATGGTACTTCTCATAACCCAGACCCGACAGGAAACAGACCTCCGCATATGTCTAAAGCCCCTTCGATCTCTCCTTCCATTAGATTGACTCTATCTTTTAGAGTCTTATTTTCAGCTCTTAATAAACCCACAGTATCCCATGCCATCGATGTTCCCTGACCACTACAATTCGCGCATCCATTTGTAGGACTTGATTCACCAGAGCCAATACCTAGCATTTTTTTGAAAGCTGAAGTTTGAGGTTTTGGTTTGGCAGGAACGACTATCGTAGGATTATTGTTCAGTTGAGCATCCTTTTGTAAAGCCCCAACACGTCCAAACGATGAAGGAACATCAGGGGTGCTGTCTCTCGTACTATCTTTGGTTGTCATAACAGTCGAGACTGTAAGTGTGGGGCTCCGGCTTCTCGAGAAGACACTTTCACCTCCGCCACTTGCCATATCATCGTCACTTTCGCCGCTCAAGTCAGCACTACCTGTACTTTTCCTCCATTTAGCTCTTATATCTGGGGGAATGCCTAGATCTTCTTCTCCCGCCGTCGAACAACAGCTTGCACGATGTTGTGAAATCCTCGCCTCTTCTTCCCTCCTTTTCATCTGAGCATTAAACTGATCTCTCTCTTCAACACGAGCCAGTTTTTCTTCAGCAAGCTGGTTTACTAATTCCTCTATAGTGGCGTCTTGTTCATTGAATTTCTTGACCATATCTTCTAGTTGAAGTTTAAGAAATTTGGCGCGAGTCCCGGCCTCTTCCAGTTCCTCTTCTTGTGCATCCTTTTCAGCTCTTGTTTCATTATATTGGATAGTGCGAAGTTTGTATACGTTTTGGAGTTTTTGTATGACGCCCTCAGCGTTAACGCGAAGATTCTTGAAGGCAGCAGGGGAGAAAGTGTCGATTTGACCGGATGGAAATAGTGAAGATTGGATATCGAGATTGATATACTCATCGTTGTCCAGATTTGAAGGTAGTTGAATCGGTTGTGCAGAAGCCTTTGAAGAAGATAAGAAACCGAAGACGCCGGTTGATTTCGCAGGAGTAGAGTTGGACTCGAGGATAGGGAGAGTTCCCCTTCTTTCGAGCTTTCGATTTGGCGAAGGTTCTCTAGCAGATGCCTTTCTCGAATCCAGTTCATCTTGTTCTGATCCTATAACTTCTGAAGCCGAAGATCCCCCAAACCAGCCACTTTTCCTTGTGGAAACTCTTGCCCGACCACCTTTATCTCCAGTCAACGACGCCATGTATTCGAATGGTAGATCCTCCTTGGTTGGTGAATTATCTGCCGATCCGTTGGTAGCTTGGAAAGTTTGACGTGTACTCCAGGAAGGTAGTAATTGTGAAAGGGAGCGTTGGTGTGTTCGAGCTGGTCGGGGAGGAGTTGTTCCTTCATTAGCCGTTGATGGAGTGTTCCTCGCAGTGAGGGACGCAGTCGCAGGTAAGGGAGCAGGTGCTTCGATCTTGTTTTGGTTTGTTCCTCTAGATGCCTCATCTGTAAATTGGGTCTCTGCCCATGCTGTCTTTGATGTTGAGACCGTTCGAGCTGTATCTGGGGTTAAGGAATGTGTTCGTCGATGTGTTTGGGGCTGTATCTTGCCCTGTGCTGCAGGGACAGGAGATTGGAGATTTGGCATAATGAAATTCTCGGCATAAACTTGTCTCGGATGCTCTTGCCGTTTATATCTAATCTGTTATTGGTACCGAGTATGAATAATAAATAACCTTGCTCCCTTCCTTCTTCATGCGAGGAAATGAAGGGTCGAGTGATGTGCCTTCAAAGGATCATCCAAGTATGGTTCCGTCACACTTGTGTGTTACGAATGTCGATGAGACAAATATCGATGATATTGACATGTAATGTCTCCAGGCAAGATCTAGATAAGTAGTAATGAAGATTTCGAATATATTCCCTCGTGCTGTGCACAAGAATTCTGAAAGTTTATCTTAGAGTTTCGATAACCTTGGTAGCTTTAGAGTAGAAAGGGACGGGATATAGGACCCGACCCCCTGGTTAGATTACTAGATTTCTTTTGGTAGGGTTGTAGTGAGTGGGGTTATATGAACGAACTTATCTCTTCTGGTCTGAAGAATGGGTTAAAGTAATGAAACAGCCGTTAACTTTTAAGTCATGAGATGTTTTTAGGTTCAACCCGATGGACATGATTTGTGTATTTGTTTGTGGCTAGGTACAAAGCCAAATACAAAACACAGATAGACACCTCGGTAGTAGTAATAGATTGGTGTCTAATCTAAAGTTACAATCATGTCAAGAGACATAAAAGAAAGCTAAACTAGTAGTTGGCAATGGTACTGTCAACGCATCTTGTATGTACTATGTACGAAGTATTAGTACTATGTACAAAATAATGGTGGTTGGTTGTTTGTTTGGTGGAATGTATGTGTAGGAGCTTGAGCTTGGCTTGGGCATCTCGAGCCTCAAGGACATCCACATCACGTAAATGCGCATATTGCGCGACCATAGAAAAATGATGAGAGGTTGGTGAATCACCATCAGGGATTGAGGATTGTAACTACAGTACCTAGGTAAGTATTGATAGTGAAATGATAATGGCAATATATGAAGAACCAATATATGCACAGATTATTCAAACATTCTTATTGAAAATATGTATTACTCTGGCATTTATGTTGGGTATAGTACGAATGTTATTCAGAGTTTAGATGGGTGGTAGTCGCAGGGAGACTCGGTTCATCCCTTCACTAAATCACTCCAACATTCCTCGGCGTTGGAAAGATCCTTTCAAATTTCATCTCAAAGCTCCTGTTACGTATGCACGATATCAGACCATCATCATTGCGAAAAGTGCTTTTGAAGATCCTTCACAATCATCGTTTCGTTGAGGTGTATGAACTTTCGACTGTACTCTTGAGAATATGTCATTCACTCGCCAATCGTACGACATCTAAGTCCGTCTACATCTACTCCGTACACACACAAGGTACAAATCTAGCCTCTTCAGAAAAGTACTCGCACAAGAGTAGTCATTCTGATTCCGCCTCATTGGGTCGATACTGCAGAAAGTAACTGAGATATGCAACAAATGCTGCAAGAACCTGACAAAGCAAAACAATACCTGGCCTTGAACTAATTGCACAAGAGGATACCCGAGTAGGTAGTTGAGCCAACCGAACTTTGAGTTACCCAATGCACTAGGATACAGAATCGTGACGATGCATGAAGATGGCCTTAGTGTCAGTGGCCTATTAGCAGATAGTAGTTAACAGTGAGACAGGTAGTTAGCAGAATATGCCTCATCGCCTCTTCGTCAATTACAGTACGCCACTGTGTATCTTAGAGGAAGTAGCCGGTATGAATACCCAAAGACTCAATCTTTTCATTTCTGTCGCACAAATCTCGGCTTATTCTATCCCAGCCACTCCCGGCCAATCTAATCTCTCTTCCTCCTCATCCAGCCCCCTAAAAATAGTCCTTGCCACTACCAACACAGTAAAGCGCTTCTTTTTCATGCACGACTCAAACTACAATACCGTCAAGACATGCAACAAATATTCAGCAGCGTCACTCAAGATATGCAACAAATGTTTTAGTCATTTCTTTGAGTGATATCATGTGATTAGCATTATTTCTATCTTTCTCATTCCTCATCTCTTATTGTTTGGGTGCTAGTCACAGTTTATTACATCAATAACACAATTATAATGTTCAAGGAATATTGGAAATGATGGAACAGAGGACCGCCACCAGAGAATACTGCACGTGCGCAGCCTGTGCTGGAAGTTTTGTTGCAGGTCTTAAAATGGGTACTTGCATAATCTGACAGGACATCTTGCATAATCTCGGACTGAAATGTTGATTGTGTCACAGTGCGGAGTTCGTCCGATGTTTCCTCATAAACGCTTGAATAGAACTTCTGTTTCAAGTAAATGCATATATCAACTAAGTAAGAGAGAACCAAATGTTATCAGCCAGGCAATATCTTGGTGGTCATGGTCTGATTACCTCCAATGCAGAAGTACGACTATAGAACACAGGTATCACTTACCCGAGATATACTTATCATTTCAATAAATGATGTTGTTACAGCTCCCAAGCTGCCAGAAAGTAAATTTAGATATTCGATATATGGAGGTTTCCTCTCGAGGAGAACGCTTTATCGTACAAGGGACGATGAGAGCCATAGTCGATGTTCTTTGGTTAGTGAGACTTCTTATTGGAATCTTTGGACTTAATATCCGATCAGCAATGGATAAACATGGGAAATTTAATGTCTCAAAGGATTATGATATCTTGCATTCTCATTTTGTGTGTTTAAGATATTACTATTAGGGAGACGAACTGTGTAGCAAATAACCAGACTTGTTATAACTATCTGAGAAAGATCCTATTGTAAGCTACTTCAGTCCTTTAGCGTTCACTCTGGACATTAACGACAATGCCCGCTAGGCCCACCTTGAGATACACTCGTCAGATAAGTTGTGCGAGAGATACAATACAGTGCTATGAATTCGAAAAAATTCCAAAAAACCAAAAGAGCCACCAGTGGTCAACATAAATGCTCACACTACCTTCCGCTCACCGAACTCGCTAGTACCAAATGCTTATGATTATCTAAATTCAAAAGATTCCACCCTCGCTTGCTCTAAACATCAATATTGACACTGCCTTCATGCATGGTGTTCCTCATGGGACCAGCCTCGAGGACCGTGAAGCATCTGTTTGGTCAATCACCAGCAGTTACTTTCCGGAGTCGATCCATTTACCACCATAGGCGACTTTACCTTTGTATCTGTCTCTGCCTTGACTCGCGCTGCTATTGCAGCTACTGCAGCTACAGCACTCGACCTGACTGCTAAAACTCTATCCCTTTCTCTTTCTTCCATTGTCATATTTTTTCTCCCTCTGATCTCTTTGGGATTCCCCGGCTTTTTCCCTTGAGATGCTATAGGTCTTGCTTTGGAGGGTTTGATATCTTGCTGTCGTTCTCTGGGCCCTGCCCCTTCTTTTGCAAGCTTTACCCGCAGAATCTTTCCACGAAATATCACACCGTCAAGCATTTCCACCATAGCCTGGGCCATATTATGCGTGTCGAAAGTCAGGAAAGTATGACACTTTTGCCTCTCATCTGGATGCTTTTCGATAATCATGTTGCGTAGAGCATCAAGAGGGTTCTCGGTGGATGGACTGCCGCAATATTCCGATTTTATGACATTGTACAAGTAACTTTTCAGATAAGAAGTCGATGTTTCTCGAGGAAGCTGGGTAATGATGACTTTGCTTCTTACAATTTTTATTTTGTCAGATCGTTGAGTCATATAAGAGATAGGAGGAGATGCTGCAAATGACTGTGGAGATGGTTGTATGTATACTAGCGTATCTGGTGCCATATCACCGGCATACAACATAGATAGATAGGTGAGCGGTGCTGGAAAATTTGGATACATTTCGAGACTTTGTATCTGTTGAATCTGAGCCTGTTAACTTATATCACGGCAATGGGTTTGGTAAGTTCTACCTGAGTCAAGCCTCGATCATTAAATTTGGCTGATGTAGAAGTAGAGATGTATGTGCTTTCGGTTAAAGGAGCCATTTGAACGAATGGTATCTGTTGAATTGTGATTGCAGAGGCTGGTGACACCGAAGATGTTGGTGTTGGGAGTGTCTTTCTTGTCCTTAACACATTTCCGCAGGAGTTTGAGGTGGTCCATGGGATAGCAAGATCCCGCACTTGGATTGGCATCGTTTCATTGCGGCCATCTGCGCACAACGCTCGATTTCCCATAGTTCCACCTTGTAGATGCTCTGCTGCTGTTAGTCCTATCTCTTCATAATCGAACGACTTACGAAGTGCTTTAAGGAAGTCCTCCTTTCCACGCACTGTCACCCACCCACAAGTTGACCCTGGATATACCTGCGCATGTTCGATTGCAAGGCAATGTCCCTCAGAATCATGTTTTCGTGCGAAGTCTTTTAGAATCTGCCATGTGCATGACCATGGGAGGTTGCTGACCAAAATATAGTATAAGCCAGTTACATCACCAGGTAGAACTTGAGGCATGATGTTTGATATGGAAGTTTGATAGTAAGATACAAGATGGACGAATGTCAAGAGAGATATGTTCCGAATAAGAAAATTGTGTGTAGGCTACAGTGCTTTGAGGGGGTTGTGACTTTAGGGTATATATAACTTGATGAGTTATTGAAGGAAGGCCTTAATGTTAATTACTCGATCAAGAGATTTTAGGCACTCACTGCAAAAGGCCGAATTCGAATGAGCATAGAAATAGATCGAAACCAAGACTCAAAACTAAGAAGAGCAAACGAACTCTTGCAGCAATTTTTGCCGATTACCTGTCAGTTTCTCAAACCATTCCTCAACTTCTTGTGAGGCAGAGATGGATTACTATTAATCTGCAAGTGCAAAGCAGAAGTGGACATAATTGTCAGCTGTGATCTGGTCAAAACAATTGTATCCCAGAGTAACGGTTCGAAAAAGAAGAAGAAAACAAAAGGTCTGAGATGGATTAATCCATGAAAATACCCGTGCAACGTGTGGTTGGAGTCAGCAAAAGAAAAACTTCAGATTCAAATTTTGATTCGGATACTCCACATATCTACCTACCATCCTGTGTCTATCCAGGTTGATTAACTATCTATCCCATCTTTTATGCATGATTGGAGAAAAATCAATGATACGCCTGGAGATGTAAACATCTAGCGTACCAAGACCCTGAATGAATGGGAACTTCCATATCAATGGTGCGCCTTCTCCCATTTTCCATCATGCTTCCCGAATGCATATGAGTCTTGGGAATGTGTGGTGGCTTGGATAACTAGAATAGATAGAGGTGATGGAAAAGCAAGTTGCAATTGCTATTGAAAGAGGTCTAGGGCATACTTCCTGTCAACAGAATCTGTATCATGAGTTAATTTGGAGTGGCGCAGCCGACCCTTTACATGTTTTGATATCGATTTTCCAACCCATACTGAATATTGAACTTTCCCTTACAAACTGGTTTCGAGGATGCTGATTTGAGTTTTTCGAATTTAGCTGGAAAAAAATTACTAGGGGAAATGTAGAGATCCTTAGAAATGGCTTCTATTTTCAAGAACCCTTTTCCTCCGAGTTTCGAATCGTTAAGCCCACATAGATACTACCTTCTCAAGAATCTCGCTCTGGTTCAGTCAGGTGGTGTATAGCCAAATATTCTTTGTGTAACTGAGGATACATCTGCTGTTTAACTTCAACGCTTTACATTGACTGGGGCAAGTATGGTGATGCCGCGATTGGTTGATATCTGGGATACATATTAAATCAACGGCCCAACCAAGATAGAGTGACTAGTCACCCACCCAAACTAGAACTCAGGGTCCAACATGGCACCACCAAGCCATGACAAGAACCAGGTTGTCAACATGGCAATATGGGACTGCAGACGCAGTCACAAAGGCAAAAATATATGCATAACATGTTTGGCCCTCACTTTTAAAAAAAGGTTGTCCTGTGAAAGTTTCCCTTACAATCTAAAGAATGTTCGAAGCACTTTCTAGGTCTTTAGTAAATCCATAAGATTACATTTCTGAATGAGCCGACGGATAGTGATAGCTTGGATATTAAAATAATGAGATGTTTCAATTCAGAAGGTATAAAGTGATCCAAAAAATCTGAATTGAACTTCGAAATCTGTGTTTCTAGATATGTTTCTCGATTATCGCGGGTAGGATATTCGGCTATTTTACCCGGTCGCAAGACTTAAATTCATACGACTAACGATCATCCCTATGACTTTCTAGAAAAGCTTAAAGAACAGGAGAAATATACATGCATGTAGAAGAAAATGCAGGGAAGACCCAAGTACAATCGATCGAAGATTCCTACCCCAGGCATGCATGCGTGCATGCATGTGTAACATCAAAAATGGCTGACTTGCAGCGAATTGACGGGTTTCCAATGGAAGACGCCAAAACGATTTGATTAGATATGATGTGAACTTGGCATGTATTGTCCGTATATTGATGCGATAACTTTTAAGCCCTACAGAATGTGTCGAGGATTTTTTCCCTGTGCAATGACACAGCATACCTGAACTTTCTGGAGGGGTGGAGTTTAGGAAACAATTTTACGGGTAGTCACGTATCAGAGTCGGTGAATAGGATGTAGTCTGAAGCGATTGGAGCCTTGAAGAGTCATCCATCAATACTCATAGATATCAGCACACATCAAATGCAAAATGACTTTGCTAAATTTTCATTGGCTTGAGACAATTCAGAAGAAAGACACAGTGGCAAGGGTTGAATTCTGATCGAGGACAGCCAGAAGGACCAGAATGAATATTTTCAGGGGTTCAAACTTGACAATCTTTCAACTTTAGCGGGCACTTCATCTGGATTACTCGAGGATTTTGGATTTTGGTATCATTGCTATTTGCTAGACAATTTGAGCGATATGACATTCGAATATTGTTCAAGGTTGAGGATATCAGGGAGAGGGTATCAGGGAAACGATGGAGATTGAGCAACCAGGAACGTTGACATCATTTGCTTGATTCACAGGATTTTCGATCTTTGGTTAATGTGGGGATATGCATATCATTTGATTATATCTATTTGTTCATGGCAGTTGAAGTCTGTGGCTGTCCTAATCGACAACAATCAGTATTACCGGGATATGCACAGCCAAACCATGGGAGATAATTCTGGTAGGTAACACATACATTGGTAGTACAGCATAAACAAAAGCCTTATTTTCGAAATCAATTCTACATAACGCATACACGAAATACAAGGGCAAGGGCCAAAGAAGAAAGTAACACAACACAAATCAAATCCAATTCTGTCTGCGCCTGCGCCCGCGCTACTCAGCTTCTTAGCTCTCAAAACATGCAATCCTCCTCATGACTTCCATCAAACCCTCAGTTTACGCTTGATAAGGTTGAGCGACATATGAGGCGACGGGTGTAGAGAAGCTGTAGGGAACATAACCGTGAATTGCAGAAGTAGTGGTGATGGTCGAACTAGAACTGCTGATGGTCGAGTGTGAGGACGAACTTGAACTGC
This sequence comes from Botrytis hyacinthi, assembly GCA_004786245.1. Lineage (NCBI taxonomy): Eukaryota > Fungi > Ascomycota > Leotiomycetes > Helotiales > Sclerotiniaceae > Botrytis > Botrytis hyacinthi. Next base: position 17,985 of record PQXK01000294.1, on the reverse strand, counting down.
TAGTAGTTGAGTGTGATGACGAGCTAGTTTTGCTTGTGACTGAAGATGAGCTGCTTGAGACGATAGTTGTCTTCGCGCTGCCCGTTGAAGATACATGGCCACTGCTGCTAATACTTCCAGTTGGTCTGAAGGAACCCGATGAGTGTGGAAGCCCGGAGCTGCGAATGCTGCCTGATGGTCTGATACTGCCGGATGGCTTGATACTGCCGGATGGTTTAAAATTGCCCGATGGTAGTGCAAACCCTGTTCCCGTCTCGATATGATGTACCCCAGTCCCAGTGTTAATAGTTGTGTTTGACCCGCCAGTAGGAAAAGGTGCTTTTGATGAGCCGGTCACGCTAATGCCCAGCTCAGAGTGCGCAGATGTGGGTCGGACACTGCCCGATGGAAGTCCATATGAGTAAGTGCCATTGCGAGAATATGGAAGGCCTGTGCCTCTAACCGTACCGGTCGAATATGCTGTTCCAGTCGGTGCATGGCTTGTAGTGGTAGTCTTCTTACCCTTGGCAGCAGATACGAACTCGTCATATTGAGTTTTCGATTTAGGATTGATAGCAAACACCATCCCTGACTCACACTCATTCTTTTGACGACTAAGATGACATTAGTGAGAGTGATGGAATCTGTAACGGGCCGATACATACCTGAAGAAAAACAGTGGGTTAGTGGCGTTTGTAACGGGGAAGTCGACAAATGTAGTCATGTTTTTAGCCAAAACGGGCTTGAATCCCGAATCGTAGACACCATTCATAACGCAAGGAGCCGCAATATCACAAGAAGTTACGGTATGATTCGTTGGGTAGAAATTAAAGCGCACGGTATCTCCTTCCTCCGCATCAATGTATTGAGGAGAGAAAGAGAGAGTGCCATTTTGGCCAATTGAGATAACGTGCGTTGGCTTGGTTGGCTTTCCAGTTCCAGTTCCAGTGGGTTTGTGTGAGACACTAGTTCCTGTTCTGATACTACCCGTTGGATAGATAGGTTCGCTTCCATTTCCGAATGAATATGGTGGTCCTGTAGGCTTACCAGCAGAGGTCGCTTTGCCAGTCTTGGTTCCGAGAAGGCTTTCCGAGTGTGTAGGTGGGAGACTGGGCGTAGAAGTAGCGCTGGCGATTTTAGTTATTGTAACTGTGCTGGCCTCACCGTAGACATCTACAGTGACATCAACAGTGATGATCTGAACTACAATGATTTCTCCACCCGAACCATAAACAACCTCTGTGCAGTCATAAGTTGTAGCACCGGTAGGACAGACTTGGACTGTGGAAAGCCCTGATATCACGTTTACTTGTGTAACGGCTCCAGTAGCGCCGGCCGAGGGACGGGGTGTGATCTGAGCTCCCAGAAGCGATCCTGTTCCGCTTATAATAGGGGTAGAAGTTTTGAACACCTTCAAAGATGTCGATGTGGAAGTGGAGCCTCCCCCAATAACGGTTCCTCCATTGTTGACTGTGATTGTTTGAGCAGGGGCTGTAATCGTTTGAGCAGGTGCTGTGATGGTAACTGGTGTGGGAGCAGATCCGCCTCCGAGTGTGACGGTCTGATATATTGTTGTACCAGATTCCTTTGCTTCGCCACACCCTCCACCTCCTCCAAAAGTAACAGTGGAAGTTACGAATGAAGGTTCTGTGACAGTTATAGTAGTGGGCTGATAGATTGTGGTTGTGACAGGAGAACAATTAGCATCTGGAGATGCAGCCCCGATTCCAGAAAGGAGAGAAAGAGCAGCTGCGCGTGAGAACTTCATGATGGCTATATGAATAAGGAAACGTTACAAACCCCCAAAAATTATGTGAGAAAAATGAACTGGTAAGGACCGTGAAGGGAAAGCTTCCCAAAAGACAAGATTGCTGAAAGAAAAAAAAGATTGGGCTGAACTTGGAGTTTCAAAAAATGGCAGATACAGCCAGTTATACGTATTGCCTTCAATGGCATAATGACAGAAAGACAGTGCCACAGTATGGGATTTTGGCTCTGAAAGTTACATGCTGCGCAAAAAAGCATGCCCATGATTCTGGGGAGATTACATTCTGTGGGATCTTGAGGTAGCTATACTCTGTAGATTACCTCAACGCAGGATCGCTAAAAACATTAAATTGCGACTTCGAATGACATAAATATGTTATTGGTAGAAGTACTACAGAGCTAGGTAAATTTTGTGAATCAGAGTCGCACTGCTAACGATGTGGAAATTTGCTGTTCAACTTTTATTTTGAAGAGGATTTGGGATTTGAAGTAAGAAGAAAATTGTGTAGCATTGAAGGATCCAGAATGCCAATTTGGATGGGAAATAGTAAGCATTGCTCAAAAATAACATCACATCAGCCACTCAGATACGATTATATCCAAAATAGAATGATTATGCACAATTTTTGGGGTTTGAGTCATGGAACAGTTCAATTAAACCTTCAATCTTCCTCTAAAATCCATATTCACGTGAACTGCGACATTTTTGATAATTCGAAGCATTTTAGACCTCTAACAGAGGTCAACGATAAGTTGTACACTCCACGTTCCCGAGCGGCACATGCCATTGTCAGAGCCAACCATTAATATAGAATATTAGAGTTGTGGCTTGTTTGAGATAATTTTCGAAAGATAATCTGGCCCGATGTCTTCTGTTGTCTTTACATGTTGACTCAGCCTCATCCCTACTCTACTTCTTACTATTATGAAGGCCCTCTATCCAGGTGCCGCTCTTCCCCCCCTCTTTCCTCACTACTCTCAACCCTTCAACTCGCATCCCCTTATCCACAGCCTTGCACATATCGTAAATGGTCAATGCCGCGGTTGAAGCGGCTGTAAGCGCCTCCATTTCCACGCCAGTTTTTCCATCGCATGACACAGTAGCCGTGACCTCCACGCTTCCAAATCCATTACAAGGAACAGATTCTGGAATAGATGGCGGCCATTTATATGCATCGCCTTGTCCTGTGCCAGACCATGGAATTGACGTATTTCGAGCGGGAGATGAAGGTTCTGTGCCCGATCTATCCTCTTGTGAGATCTGTAGGTCAATGTTGACATGTGTAATTGAAATTGGGTGACAGAGAGGTATCAGATCAGAAGTTCTCTTGGCACCCATAATTCCTGCGATACGGGCAACTCCCAGCACATCGCCTTTCTTGGCTCGGTTGTCACGGATGAGTGGAATGGCTACTTTGTTGGAGAAGTGAACACTGCAGACTGCAACAGCAGTTCTTTTCGTTGGTTGTTTGGAGGAAATGGAAACCATGTGAGCATCACCGGATTGTGTAAGGTGAGTAAGTTTGTGTGCTTGTGAGGGAGTTGAATCTGATGCATTGTTCATCGAAGACTTCCCCATTTCACTGTCAATATTATTCATTTGAGCCGGGGTAGCTTTGCTGGAGTATAGACGTGTATAACTAGGAGGAGGTATAAATGGCAGGAGGTTTAGAGGGATATTTTGAGATCGACCTGCCAGCCGGTCTCCCATTTTTCGAAAGAGTGCCTTTGGACCACGATAGTATTTGTCACCTGGATTGGATGTCAGTCTCAAGCACTTGTTATACTGCAGAAGCGCCGGTTCTTACTTGCAGCTATATAAAATTTAAGATACTGATTAAATACATGAGGGTATTGAATTGACGCCAATCCGATATTCGAATAATTTCATATCATCGTGTAGTTCGCACCTATCTCCATGGAAAATAAAACCTACCCACCTATTAAGATCATGGGTCTGTTTTTCATGTTTTCCAGTTCGCCCATGCCGGCGTGTTTTTCCTTTTTTCGACTTACGGCCATGCCAATAACTTCAAGCAACTCTTTCTCATTAGAGGAGCTTCCTAGAGGGCTATGGGAATCTCCAAGACCCTGTTTCCTACCCATTTCTATTTGCTTCATTGCCTCAAAAGCCTGCTCGTCGATTGGCTGGTTGCCATTTGATTTTCTCAAGATATCCCTCAAGGACACTTCAGCATTGCCAAATAAGCATACCTTCAAGTTGCCATCACTCGTGATTCTTAATCTGTTGCAAGTACCACAGAAATTGTGTGTCATACTTGTGATAAACCCCATCTTTCCGACAAATCCAGGAATCTCGTAAGTCTTACTTGTGTCATTTTTGTGATCTGCCACTTTTCGAAGTGTCGGATACTTCTGCCGTATGATATCAAGCATTTCTTTGTAGCTTAGCATTTTGCCTTGGCTCCACTTGTTGCCGTCAAATGGCATATACTCGATGAACCTAACTTCAACATCTTTATCTCGGCCCATTTCGACAAATGGTATAATTTCTCTTTCATTGACACCACGCATTACAACGCAGTTTATCTTGAGCTTTATGCCAGCACCTAATTTGTTCATATGTAGTATCTTATCTATACTTTTCATCACAGCTTCAAAACCCTTCCTTCGAGTCATAATCTGAAACTGCCATGGATCTAAGGTATCCAGACTTAAGTTAACTCCAGTTAAACCGGCTTCCACCATGCTATCCAGCTTTCTTGCAAGGTTTAATCCATTCGTGGTAAGACACAGCTCCCGCAGACCATGAGATCGCAAAGATCCAATTTGTTGCATGAGAGGCAAGATGTCGCGACGAACGGTCGGCTCACCACCAGTAAGACGAATCTTCGAAACCCCTTGGGAAACAAATATAGAGGATAGAAGTACAATTTCTGGAGTTGTAAGAAGATCTGACTGTGGCGATTGCGGAACCCCCTCTTCTGGCATACAGTATAAGCATCGCAGATTGCATTTTTCTGTAATTGAAATTCGAAGATAATCGTGCTGTCTTTGGAAATTATCGGTAAGAAAGGACGAAAAGGGTTTGGCATTTTTGAGTTCGTCTCTTCTCTTTGAAGTCTTGCTTAATGAAGTTTCGGTGTCTTCGCGCAAAGGTAAATCGTGCTGAGGGAGCTCTTGAATTGAGGAAGCAGCAGTGGATAGTGCTTTGTGCGCGTTCCGAGATAGCAGGTTGAGCCTGCCATTGTTGAGTGTACTTTCTCGAAGAGCTCTTCTCAAGGATAGCATCTTGGAAGAAAGGAGACGCTATACTAAAGATATTCTGGAAGGAACGAGATGATATATTTGATCAAAGATATCTCTGGGCTTTCAATATCCGGTGGCGTAGAACAGTTGGATGCTCTTCAATCATTTCGCTCCCCAAGTAACCTTATACCTGTCTCCGTGAGTATTGAATAGTCTTGCTTCCTTATCGTCGCAGTGACACATCATCTCGATTCTCAGGGTTTGCAAAGATTTTAGTCTGTCAGCATAGTCGAGACTCATATGGATTTGTAAAGACGAATTGTAACTGGAGGGGCAGCGGCCATTTCCGGCCATTCTCCGAGTTGCCGCACGATAGCCTAGCTGACTCACCAAGGCTTATCGTTATCGGCCTGACTAGTAGACAATCTTATATCGTAGCACCGGTATTGTTGTGTGCGGGGCTTCCGCAGATCTCTAGGTATTGTGCAAAGCTTGAGCTTAGCTTAGGTAGTAGTAGTGTTATTAGGTAGTAGGTAGAAACCAAAGGTGTACTCACCTACATTCAATTCACAATGCGATTCTCTCGTCTTCTCAAATGTAAGTGTAAAGTCGAATTACTTCCGTCTTGTAAGGCATATATTAACCCAAATTTATATCTTTAGCATCAAATCAATCTCTTCCGAGTCCCAATGGAGTATATATTGCGACTATTCTGCCATCGGCACTTCAATTCAGAGAGACGCGCTCCCTTGAAATAATACGCTCCATATCACTTCCACCCGAACTCACAACCTCAATAACATCATTCGTATGGTCATGCTCTTCCAATCGCCTACTTGTAGCGTCTGCGGATGTCATACGCATATTTTCCCCAAGTGACAATCGCTTCTCAGCCAAGATTACAAGTCCGACCTCAGGAACTACGAAAACGACCTTCATTGCATTTGGAGGAAATGACAATGAAGTCTGCATCTTTTCAGATTTTGGTTTGAAGTTGACCATCTTTAATCTGGCTACTTCAAAGTCAGTAGATATTACCTCTCCCAAGCTCTTCACTCCTGCTACTGCTGCGAAAGGATTCTCACACCGTCCGCGATCCGGACACTTGGCTCTATTGACGAGAATTGGTGGGAAAGACGTGATTAGTATACACAAATCGGGAAGCTTGGAGGTTATAAGATCATGGCTGCCAGAAACGATCGACGCTCAAGAGATAACTTGGAGCCCAGATGGAAAATGGATAACAATATGCGAATCTGCTAGCCAAGGCCATAAATTACTGCTTTATACAGCCGATGGTCATTTGTATAAGGTTTGGAATGGCCCGACCCCGATCCTCGAGGAAGAAAAGGATATTGCTTTAGGTGCCGGAATTAAAATGATCGAATGGAGTCCAACAGGAACACACATTGCTATTTCCGATTTTAGTCGAAAAGTTGTGTTATTGGCTGCTCCAGCGTTCTCAGAATCTATGTTGTTATCCCACGTACCTTCTGTAAACCCTACAGATACGCTACACGTACGTCAACCTACCTCCTACCCCAAGACAACGAACCCTAACTTCTCAGATTTGGAATGAACAATTTTCGCCATCTCCTAATGGAGGTTTCACTCGAGAATTCGTTCGAGGAAAACAGCCGACATTGCCCCCAGAAGCAACTGCCATTCCAACCGCGGAGCCAAAGACCGGCACCAATATGATGACTTTCGACATTTCTGGCACACTACTAGCAACCAAAGTTGAGGAAATGCCGTCAGCAGTCTGGGTTTGGGATGTTGGGTCTCGATCACTTAGAGCACTGCTGATAATGCACTCTCCGGTAGCTAGGGTGACTTTCCATCCTACTGTCAACGAACTTTTGATGGTTAGATGTGAAGGTGAGGAAAATAAGGGCCGAATTCAATTATGGGACCCATCTTGGGAGGCTCCAAAAATTGTTAATTTTGGAATGCAAATGCCCGAGGGTAAAATCATTGGAAAGTCAATCATCAAGTGGCTCAACGTAGCATCTGTATCTCCTTCCATTTTCTTTAGCGATTCGCAAGACTGTATCCTCTTATCGTTGTCTAAGCTAGAGGATACCGAAATGGTCCCTTGGCATGAATCGGAGGCAAGAGGAGTCGATATTTACGGTCAAACACAAGAGTCGCCCTTGAACCTCGTTGAAGGCGATGGCAAGCGACATTTTAAACGCGTCAACGCGGATGATATCGCTGACATTGATAACACATACATGGACATGAGCGATGGGAGTGAGGAGCTCGACGATACCTTTCATTTTCGCAAAACCTAATATCCTTGAGTCGCGGAGAGCGGTTTGATTGACATGCACGAAAAAACAATGAAACGGCATTTAAGACTTCCAAGCTAAGAGAACTCTAAATCCGATCTGAATGAATGTATTGTCCGCATTCTCCTATCTATCCACCCAACCCCATGGTCTACTCCACAGTGCGGCGAAGCAGATGACGAGTCTAGAACACGAATCAAACCTCCCCCCAAACTTTCGCGTTTATCTACGAGAAAGCTATTGGTTGTAATTATCAGCACAACATAGACTTGGTCTACTCAAGATCCAAATAATAGTATACTAAACCTAAAGCAGTAAGCCTTTCCGGGGGTTCAGATAATGCTCATGGATATATGAATGTGTGGAAGATTGGAAGATTTTCCACATTTTCCACATTTTCCACCATGATTCTGGAAAGTGGCTTGCTCACCAAATGGATCTAGAGTGGGGATTATGTAACAAATAAACCCTTGGGTGGGGGGATTTACTGGGGTAGTTTAGTATTCTTCCAACATCCACACACGATCTTCAAAAGTACCTAGGTAAGGAATGAATCTACAGTAGTTATCTTTGAGCGAACAACAATGTTGGAACGACAATACAAATGCACATGGAGTAACAGATAGAAAATGATCTTCATTCATTCATTCATTCATTCATTCAATCCATCAATCATAATCAACCATTAATTAATCTATCCGTTGTCGACCATCCAAAAGAGACATTATATGGATGGAATACATCATCCCATCATCCCATCATACATCATACATCATACACCCGTCATTCTCCGTACATCTACATCGTCGCCAATGATCTCTCCTCGTTTCTCTCTTTATATGGATACCATACTTGGAAACGTCCAAATTCATCCTCCTGCTCCTTCCTACTCCTTCCTACTCTTGTCCCTCCTTTATATCTACCTCCCTAGACCTAGACATGCTTTCCAACTACTGCGTCCATCCATATCTGCTCGGGAACTTGGGGGGTAAACCCATAGCGCTAATAGCCAAGTAAATCAATAACTTGGCTGAAGCCCGTCCTCATTGCATTGCCCCATTCAAGCTACCGCTCCACGAATCCACGAAAGTTGAATCCAAAATTATGTAGAAACCCTGCTTGAACCCCTGGAAGGACCCTTCAGACCGGGTTTTAAACTTTTGATGGGGACGCGGTACATTTTCCATGTCTTTTCAAACATTATTGTCCATGGCATTGGTCCATGTGTTGGCTACAAATTCACTTCTTGACTACATAGCTGTTCGCGATTATCTCACATCTTCCCCCGTCTCCTCCTCGCTATCCTCTTTCTTCTTATTCTCTCATCTTGCGCAAACTTGGATCCTGAATTGTATTTTTGGATCTTACGGAAAATGGCTTCTATAATGGAGAACGCTTCGATTGAGTCTGCAGCTGCAGTTGTCGTCAGCCATCCCTATTACCCCCTCGAGATGGAAATAGCCAGCTATTTGGCAAACGAATGGACTGTACCTACTCTCCTGAGCATCTTCTTTGGTGCTTGTGCAATATTGTTCTTGTGTACTCGCACTTTTGTTGCCAGATCATATCCTCATCTGCCAAGCACTGAGAAAGCTGCGATATGGTGGTTGGTTTTATGTAAGTCTTCCTTATCAACGGTATTACACAGTCTCCTAACCTTTATCATAGCTGGCGCAATCCACCTCTTTTTCGAAGGTATGCGATAACGAGTCAATTTACAACAGAAAGTGGCTAATTGTATCCTTCTAGGATACTTTTCTCTCCATCACACCAAAATCATCAAAGACCAACAATTGTTGGGACAACTATGGAAGGAATACGCCCTTAGCGATAGTCGATATTTGACATCCGATCCTTTCGTCCTCTGTATGGAAACAGTAACAGCGGTAAGTCAATTGCAAGCTCACTGCATTAGATAGCATACTTATGAATTCCCTACAGTTTTTATGGGGACCTATGTGCTTTACTGTTGCGGCCTTTATCGCAACTCGTCATCCACTTCGACACCCCCTACAAATCATTGTGACTGTAGGACAAATTTATGGACTTGTTCTATATTATGCGACGCACACTTTTGATTATTATCACAAGGAAGTCAATTACTCCAGACCAGAATTTCTATACTTTTGGTTTTACTATTTCTTCATGAATTTCCTCTGGATGATCTTTCCAGGCAGTAAGTTAAACTTTTTCCACCAAAAAATGCCAGCGCTGATTGTTTTACTACAGTGCTCCTCGTCGATTCGGTACGTACTATCGCGCGAACCTTCACAGAGCTCGACCAGGTCAAGAACACTCGGAAAGTCAATGGTTTTGCAAAGAAAGGCCAATAAATGCTGAGAAATTATGGCCGGAAACGGATAAAGGAGGCAGAATACAGATACGATACCCCATTTGTTATTAGAAGCGTGTCACCATCTACTTTTTGGAGAAATATAGATTTCAGAAACTATCCATAGATAGATAGATGTATGTAAGACCGCAGAGGAAACCAACTTCATGCAGGTTGAAGAAGATTGCATCGGCGAAAGGAGTCTAGGAATCTGGCTACATATATAGATTTTTCAGAATGAAACACCTATAATCATTCCTGTTGTTTCTCACTATATACCATAGCAGGTCCTGATGCTCTCAAAGTAAGTGCATTGTCGTTGGATAGGGGATCGGGAGATCAATATTCCGATGATGAGGCAAGAGGAAAGAGCTAACATATTACTTATGTTACTCATGAAGATGATGTTGTTTCTGTCAAGCATGAGAGGGCAATTCGAATACTCTAATCACGCCATGTTTCTCATATGCATCACAGGACGACGTCTCAACACTCCTACTCGAACAAAACCGTGACATCTCTCAAGCAAATCTTGCACCGAAGAACATGGTTAGGAATTTTTGAATGAGATATTTTGATTACATTAAAATTATACGACATATTCGGAATGCAAGGCTTCAAACCGAGCAGTACCTATTTTGATCTTCCAGAAACTCCACCTTTGACACGCAAGCCCTCAGAACCCAACAGCCGTAACAAATGTTTCAAGAAGTGTGCTTGGGTATTCCAGCAGCCAAAGCAAAATATTCAATATCAATCACCAGTCAGGCTCAATCCTTGAGATAAGCAGCCAATTCCTCATTCATCACCATTATGCTACCAACGCTGGCATGCTTGTCAAGCTTCTGACTCAAGATACTTACTCTCCTTTGCGTAGGTTTCGAGATGAAGAGAGGCGGAGGCCCTACCTGCTTTTTTCCGAATGTTCTTGGTGAGAATAATGGATCAGGTAGAATCCCTCCTGCTATCAAATCCTCTTCGTATATACTCACAGAGTATGCGCTGACTGGCCTTGGCTGGTGCAATTGTTCAAATGCAAATGGCTGTTCCAGCAATTCGGCTTCTGAATAGACCGAAGATATTGAACCTCGACGATCATCAGATGTAAATGAACCGCTCGTTCTCGGGGAATCAACATCAGAAGCCTCAAAATTTGTCCCTTCTTGATCGTGTGAGGAACGAGACCATTGTGATGATGCGTCGATCGATGAAGTGGTAGACGATGATTGTTTTCTGTAGGAATCATATTCTTCCTTGGTATCTTTCGTCATTGGACCATCGGCAAGGCCGTCCTCCAAGCCATGACCATATCCCTCGATTAAAATTTCATGATGTGTGTTTCTTCGCGGGCTAGGATGTTGAAGTTCCGGCATTTTCGTCAAGGCATCACCAGCATTGGCTTTTGCAATTATGCTCTTGATTGATAATGTGGTGTCGATTGCACTTTCGGTCCTTCGCGACAGAGCAGATTGCTTTCTTTGGGCGAGATAATCATTGAAAGCAGCTATGACATCAATTGGTGTTTGTCCAGCGGTGGAAGGGTTCGACCTGATTAGGGAGTTTCGGTAGTCTCTGTTTGCTTGAGCACTTTGCGTGCGAATCAAATTATAACACGAACGCCGGTCATTCCACGGTGGACATTCTCCAATGCGGATGGAAATGTTATAAGCTACGTTCTGGGTAGCGCGCACCTGATCTGGTACCCTCGTCGCTTGAATAAGTATTTGAAGAGAAGAATAGATCAGAATCCAACGGATCTTGCGGCCTTCCGCCTGGGAGATCTTTTCCGCTGTTGCCGTCTTGGAATTGGCTTGGGCGGCACATTCTTTTTCAAAGCCCCGGTAAGCACGAACAAGCGTACAGTCAGTCAGCCGCAGGTTCTGTCGATTTGTGGCCTTGTCGAGAGCGCCCATTGAATTCATGCCAGAATCATTTTGATTTTTATCACTCTTCGGAAACATTTTCGTCGTAAAAGTCAGTCGTTTGCTTAATGGTTTGGATGGTTTCGCAATATCAACTGGAAGTAGTGGTAGAGAATAGGGCAATGGTTCGATCTGATATCGCCTGTCGAATATCATGACTGCACGAAGTACATCTAATTCTTCGTTACTAGTGCTTGTAGTTCCTGTGGTCGTCATACTAGAGTCTGCTAGAAACTCATACAATTTTTGAAATTCGGATCGCATTTGCTTGAAGAGACTCTTGGAGAAAGCTCCACTTCCTGATCTCGATGCCAACGATGGATAGGATCCAAGCTTTGCAGTATAATATCTTTGTAGGAATTCTCTAAACTTTTCAAGGTGAATTTGAGCATCGGGGCTAAGCTGCGAGTATGTGTCGGCAAGTTCTTCTGTGAGAAATCCGCTTAGCATTTTTCCACATGTATCGAGTCGAAGGTCCATTTCTAGTCTTGCTCGGGATATGAAAACTCGATCTTGTCGACTCAATGACTATACAGGAATTAGATACTGTATCCTCTGGCACACGTTATGATGATATACACATACCTCGAAACCAGGACTATTGTGGAGTTTCTCGCACATACCAGCACAATGCGCAAGTGCATCTATCCACATATCTTTGAAATGAAAATGCTCTGCAAAATACATGATTCCAAGGGCATGATCCGGTGTATTCCTCATATCTGCGTATCCCTCTCCATCGATATAGGCTACGATATCATCCACGTTGTTGGCATCAGTCGATCTGAACTGAGACATACTATTGAGAAGTCCAACCAATGCACTGCCTAAGTCCTGTCCGACCAAGGACTTCTTAAAGATCCACGCAAAGAAGTTTCGGGTTGCGGTGTGGTAGAGGAAAGCCTCTCCTCGTTCTGCCATGACAGGAGCCGGAATATATAATTCAACGTAATCAGAATCACTTGAACCCGAATAATGTTCATCCAGAACCCCGTCAAGGTCTACGACGGGCGAGTCGTTAATATCCTTCGACATAAATGCATCCAAAAGTGGTTGGCATTTCGCGTCAACCAGTACATTCAGTGGTACCCGAAATGCTGGACCTCTCATCGATTGTCCTCGGCCATACAAATAAACTAGGCAATCTCCCTCAGGGTACCATAATTCTGGATCCTAAACAACGTCAGAATGTTGCTGATCAAGAGCTACAGTCACAGACATACCCTCCTCAAGCCATCCCACTCGATTGACCTCCGCGACTTTCCTTCCCACTTTCTGATACCCATACCGTTTGCCGTCAACATGTTCATACTGGATTTGTTTCTTCGATGTGTATTTGTTTCTGGGCCCAGTGGCCAATTTTCTTTAGGTGAAGCTGGAGTGTCGTCTGTAGGTATATGTTCCTCATTTATAGAAGTCATGCCATATATCTTTCGATCATGTTTTGAGATAACTGGTATAGAAGAAAGACATGGCATCTCAGAAATCGAAAAAGCCATATCTAGAATATTACGTTCAAGATCTTCCACCCAAATGACGAAAGCGATCTTCAATGGCTTAATAGGGTCAAGTTGGGGTTCTGCCCAAAAGCCTCAATGATTCTTAGGATAGGGCGTATTGTGTAAAGTGGAGAAACATATCAAATGAATCATAAGATTTGAAAAGAAAGCTCAATTCCAGATTAGAGCAAAATTAAAATGGGGGGAAAGAAAGATTGCGAATAGTTTCTTCGATTTCTTTACAACAAGGAAAAGTTTCGAAGATTCATACGAGGGGGACGCGAGAGTCAATATGAATAACTTTGTTTATGGTCTGACAGAGTACCAATTGTAATACGAAAAGCATCCTGCCGTGTTACGAGCATCCGTAATTTTAATTTTCTGCACATTATGAATTTTTCGCCACGTAAGGTGAAGCTTCACGGACTTTGTAGACAATGAACATTCGTGCGTGGCTTGCATGTACTTGACTTTTCGAGGGGTTGAGATGGGACAATTCCATGGTCACGGCCCCCAAGCTTTCAAGTTTTGACCTAAAGCGAGGCTTGAGATACTATTAGTTTGGCTGATCTGTAAGCACAGACTTGAATTATATATCATTGGTCGAGTTTTCTTTCAGATTGATATATGTTTTTCTGTACATACATTTGGGTTTCGCTTCATCGTTGATGGGATGATTTTGATATCATATTGACGCAAATGGATATGGATCTAAAGCCATTTGAAGCCTGACTACGTCATTGCATTTCGTTTTGCAAAAGCACCAGCTACGCTACTACTGAAATCTGAGTATCATCTGGAACTAGGTATCTAAACGAAATCCTCGCTGCTACCAAGTTGCCAATGCAGCTGTCTATTCAATTGGTCAAAGTGTCTAGGAGCTCTAGCAAACTTGAGGACCAGTGGCTGCCAGTGCAATCCCAATTCAAGACTCCAGTTGACAAGTTCGGTCGCTTTGGTGCCGACGGGAAAGGGACCAAGCGGTTCTCGAGATATCAGTTAGCGTGATTTCTTGTGCTTAGACACACCTTTTTCTTTCTCTAGTCTGGAGATTAGGTAGGCCTCGGGATGATGTGGGGATCGGAAATTAAGAATCTTGAATTTGAAAAATGATCAAACCAAGGATATACCCGATGGGCAATATCTATCTATCGTAGAGTCGGAGTACGTGCATTGGATTGTTGAATTGAAGGCATATGTAATAGAGTATCCGAAATGTCACTGAGCTGAGGACTTGTGTGATGGTGATGAAAGTGGTTGCTTGAGAAACTACAAGTACACTTCAATGAGAATCGCTATCAACATCATAATGCCGTCGAAACGGCCAAGCTCATGTGTAATCACATCGATATCCGCAGATACTTTTGATCTCACAACTTGGGCTTATCTACAATAAGCCTCAAGATGACGCCGCTCAAATACCCCTCTTCCTTTCTTTATCTTCCATGTGAAGCCTCCATGCAATCTTGAACTTTCTTTCTCAGTGGAATGACGAGTATCAATTGTTTCACATCGTGAGATGTACTCTCTTTTGTTTTTCTGTGAAGGCCGTGACGCAATGATCAACACTTTTGAATCAAGTCGGCAAGCATAAATTCCAGATCCGGTGAGGTGAATGATCGGCAACTAGTAGTATGCTTACTTTAGTGACGAATGTTTTAGGTACAAAATCCTGTGGGGAGTGTGATTTTGATAGGACCCTGAATTCGAGATGAATGAAATCAGGGATCTCATTTAATACATCGAAATTTCCATATTGATCGAATTATGAGATAATCCCAACCTGATTTGTTTTTGGAGCCTCAACTAGATAGTAGATAGCAAACCACCCTCGGGACAATGGATATTGACATTCACCGCTTTGACATTTTGCTTTTTGTTTTCGTCGACTCCCTATTGTTTATGCATAATCACCATTGCTATCGCCACCACAGCCTTTCCTCAAATCTCTCTTCATTCGCCTACCACGCGCCATCCATTGCCCAATCTTGCATTTTCATTCGCTTGCATCCACTTGCTTCTACCCTGTCGTACTCACAATCCCCACGTCTGTGCTATAGAATTCCCTCTCACCCACCCGCATATATCAAGCTATCTATCATTCGTCCAAGCGGGGCGAATGGGTAGTTGGTTGAAATGTTTCACCATTGATATACGAAGGAGAATCGGATGATTGCGGTCTTTGGTCGTTTATCAATAGTTTTGCATGGGGGATATTTTTACAGGGGGGGAGTAGTTTCTGGAAGATGTTTATCGATTTTCATCGATATTTATAGAATGTTTAGCCACAGAGATGAAACTTGTACGATTTTTGAAAGGATAGCGGAATGTGGATGGATGGATGGTGCTTGGTTTTTTGATGGTTAGGGGAGTGGAGTGGGATTAAGAAGTTGACGGGAGGTGGAGATGAAGGTGAAGGGAAGCGAGGGGGGAGGAGGGCGGAGGGAATAATAGAAAAGGGGGAGTAGTGACGGGTAGATGGGAGTATGTATGAGGGTATATGTATATACATAATGATAAGACTAATACTTGCATGCCCGCTCAATTTGGCTCAGAATGTAAAGCTAAGTTCTAGTCTTCGGATATTGATTGCTACACTACATCATCTCATCACATTCTCAACCACATATCTCCCCTTTCCAAGACTCAATGTGTATATACTATGTATATTTACTTGCGAAGTTAGTACTATCATCTATCTCATTTATCTATTCCCATAAGAACTATCTCATAAACTACCCATACCTCATATATATCGCTTTATATTATCGAGAACCAACATTGCTAAATCTATATAGATCCCATCTAAGAAATTCTAGATATCTAGATATATCTGGATATACGTACTAAATAATACCACTATCAAGATTTAATCCAATGTTACTCCTACTTTTATTATCATCATCATTATAATTATCACTATTACTATTGCCATCACTATTAATAGTACATAGCTTAGAATACCATACAATTTAACACTATTCCAAGCCTCATAGTTCTCATTGTTATATACATCAAACCCATCAATTTCAAAAATCATACCAGGTATTCCAACTCTGACCTTGAATCTGATTCTGGACTGAATCTGAATCTGAATCTGAATCTAGATCGGGCGCGAGTTCGAGTTTAGATGGGGATTTGTGTTTGTGTTGGGGTTTGATTGTGGTTTTCATTTGGTGTGTGTGTGTATGTATATGTGCAAATAGTTATCTTACGTTTCTATTTTTTCATACATCTTTTTATCTCTCTAGGGTTTTGCTTCTTCACTTCTTCACTTCTCGGGAGTAGATGTGGTGTTTAGGAGTTATACAATCGAGGTATCCAAGAAATGCATACAATAAATACACACAACCTCTAAAAGAAAAGTATGAGATATATAAAGGTCTAGATAGATAGTGACCATATCCTAACGCTCTAATATTGTATTATTTCAGCTTCGAAGACGGAAGAGAGTGAAGCGAGAGAGAACAAGGGATGGATGTGAGAATGAGGAATTAGAGGAGAGATATACTTTGGGATTGATTCTATGTATAACATTATATATAATAGCGAAGAGAGAGAGTGAATGTGCAAATACTTAACTAGAAGGTACAACTAAGTAATGTTAGATTGGAAGCTACGATGATTATTATTATTAGCGTAACTGCACCATCATACATACGATTGTTACACGAAAGGACTATAAATTATGTGTATAGGTAACTTTTGGAGTTATATTGGATTTGTTCAATATAGAATAATCTCGTTAGCTCTCCTCTAGAGGCTTTGTTTCATCAATACTAATCTCCGTATTTCCATCAGAGCGTTTACCTCCTCTACCACCACCTCTTCCACCCCTCCCTTCCTTTCCTCTTCCTCTCCCCCCACCCCTTCCACCTCTACCTCTACCACCTCCTCTTCCACCCTTTCCCATCGGCGCCTTCCTATTTCTCAACCCCTCCTCCAATTCCGCCACTTTAACCCCATCCTCCCACAACAAACCCCCCTCCCTCCTCCCCTCAACCCTCTTCCAAAATCTCGTTCCCACCACCCCTTCTTTATCCCCCTCGGTCAAAATCACCCCATTCTCACTAACCCACCACTTCATCTCCGGTTCCTCCTCCAAACACCTCTTCACATCCACATATATCAACACCTCTGCATCCCCTCTCATTCCACTCACTACCCCCCCATCTTCCGGAACCCCCGTCCCAAAATGTACATGATTCCTCCCCATCTTCTTCAATCCTCCACTTTTTACAATCTCCTCGTAAAAAGCAAAATAAGTCCCATGCACACATGTTTCCGGTACATTTCCCGCTTCGAGCGTGATGGGGACCAGTAGCGCCGCGGAATCAATCGCGATGGAATGTCCCTGATTAGCACGGATCATCCAATCCCCGGGATTTTCAGAAGAAGGAGAAGGCGGTTCGGGAAGGGATGGATTGGGTTTCATAGAGAAACGCTGCTTGGCGTTATCGGTGACGGCGGTGCGGATATCGGCAAAGGTAGGTTTGAGAGATTTGAGACGAGGCCATTGCATCTGTGAGGTTTGTGAGCTGTTGGGTTCCTTGAGGATATATGTGATGTTTTATGGTGATGGAAAATTGAGGATGTCCACATGATTTTCCTTCTTCTCTTCTTTCTCCATCTTCTCATGTGATACCTTTCTATTCTCCCCTTCCACCACCACGAAAAAAAAACAGAAGAACAAGAGCAAGAACCAGAACAAAAACAAAAACTCACCACCAAATCCAACCTAGCAAACCCCTCCCCATCCAACATCACCCCCTCACTCTCCGCCGCATGTCTCAACAACTTCGACAACGCCTTACTAACAAGCATTTCTCTATTTTTTTCATTCCCGCCACCACCACCACCAGTAACACCTCTTCCCTTTCCCATTCCCTCCCCCCCTCTCCCCCCCTTTCCACCCCTCGCATCAGTAACACCTCTTCCCTTTCCCATTCCCTCCCCCCCTCTCCCCCCCTTTCCACCCCTCGCAT
>PQXK01000293.1:0-44369 GCA_004786245.1 Botrytis hyacinthi | reverse complement strand
GTGGTCACCCACCCAACTACTAATCTACCGATCTGAGGCTTGTGTATGGCAGAGCGGACGGGATGCCCAATTCTCCTCAGTCTATGGTCGTATGTGACAGCAGATGTTGAATTTGATAATATATAGGAACCCAGTGTGGCTGATTTGGCAATCTTTCTTCACATCGTTCGCTCTCCTCAACTTCACACCCATCTTTATTACACTGCAACACCCACCTCACCTGTAGAAATAGAATGATGAATATTGGGATCGAAGTGCTAGTCCGAGAGCTATGCCATAAGCTAGGTAGTTGAATCATTTCATTTTTGTATGACCGCTTGGTTGTCATATGAGTAGCATGTAACAAATGTTCAAAGTAGATCAACCTAGCTTATAACAAAAACTTTCAGCTCATAGATGTGAGATAAAATTTTCAAAATAGAAGCATGAAGGTTTCTCTCTTCGTTTCTGAAGAGGCTTAAGATTCATGAGTACCCAATCCAGAAGAGAGCATGGCCAATTATTGCCTAGAAGGCATCGATGTACCACGAAAGCCTAAGCTGAACTTCCAACTTTCCAAGAAACGAGTTTATGTATCACCAGCATGTAAGCTCAAGGTGCATAAAGTTACATCCGTTAAGTAAGGAATGATTAGTGTATCAAACATCAAACGGGAATTTATTTTCATGCTCGCTTGAGTATTGGCTGGCATACGCAAATATACGATCGGGTACAGCATCTCAGATGTTCATCTGACGATATCAATATGACTGATTTAGGATTCGATAGGGCAGAGGGACTGTACAATGAAAAAAATTGTGGTACAAAGAGTCATCGTCCGTAAGTTTCCGAAGGTTGAAAGGATTAATGAAACATTGAAAGTACTGATTTCAATTGCTTGTGAAGAATGGCCAAAAAAACTTTATGAAGCCGAGGCAATTATCAAAGGAGAATTTCAATCTACCAAAGATTAATAGAATTCGGATGAGAATGTCAAATAATGACCCCTTTTTCGCCACAATAATTGGTGAACCTATGGACGACTCTTCAAGGATACAACTGTTGATCTCGGCGAAAGAGTATTGTTGCAAGTCTCGTGCCCATAGTATTTGGGGGGCCAAACAATCAAAATTTGGACATTTTACTCCGGTACTTGGGCCACGTAGGTAGTGTTTCTTGATTAGTGACTTCAAAATATAGATGAAGTTTTGGTCAGAGAGAAACGTAGAAGAAACCCCCCCGTCTCCCCACGAAGCTTTTCGGTCAGTACAATGTGCGTGGATATGAAGTCTGATATGAGATGTACAGCAGAACCTGGATACTCTCGTGCTTCACGGAGTAGTAATCAGTCAAGATCCATTGCGATAAGAAAAGTGTACCCCAACACGTGATGGTTAACGGAAGATACCAAGAAATGCTGACCCCTTGTATCAATGCACAAATGGATGGTCTACTTTCAAGGTTAAATTCTTGATTTCTGAGGTTGGTTAGGAATCTGACTCTCAGAGCGAACAGAGTATTGGATTACTGGCTGGTATAACGTCGGTGTGATGAACACTGCAGTTAATCGATCAATATCAGAATTCATGCTGGTGTCGGCTGGGCTGAGGAGATATTGGGAAATATGTAGGACAGCATAATCTGTTTCACAGTAACCATATAGAAGATGTATATGATAGGATGATGAGAGTGGTGCAATGACGAAATGAAGAAGAATGCTGAATCGCATGTTGGAAAGTTACTAGATATTGAAGGGGATACTACAGCACAGATAGATGGTAGACATGTAGTAAAGATTGGATCTACCTGTTATCTAGCTGGAAGAACAATACCAATTGAACCTTGTTCGATTGAAGGGAATCGACTACAAAGAGATAGGATACATGTCAACAAGACTCTCTTCTCTCTTCAACTCGAAGCTTTATACTTTCCACTTTCGTCATGATGCTTCCAACCAACTCATTGACGAGTCTCTCCTATTGTGGTGTATATCCTGTCGCGATATAATTCACGTTGAGGAAACTACACAATATATCGGATATTTCAAAGGAGTCATCCCCTCGAGCTCATCGAGAAAGACTGACTCACTCTTTTTTGATTCCTGAGGAACTCTTATACGAGTAGTAGACCCATAAAGCCCATTATATCTATGAATATCTTGTTGATCTAGAACCATTTGACGCGCAATAATTGTCTAGACTGATATGAAAACTCCATATATTTTCGAATCCTTCACCAATTGATGGATAAAGTGTGAATTTGAAGATAAATGGAAATCGATTGATTGAAAGTTCATGACTGAGGAGGGCATATTCACATTCAAGATCAATATAAGAAAACAAGATGAGTGCCCAAGTGTACATACATGAACAGTAATATGACCTGATTTAAAGCATTCAAAAAGCACAATTCAATTGATAACACCTGTCAGTACCTACCAATGATTGATGTCCGTTCCTGGGTTGGAAGTAAATTTTTGAAACTATTCAAGCTAGACTCTCTAGTCCGTTGCTAACGATCCTTTTTCACCGACTTCAAGCCGCGCCTTAATAAGAGAAAAAATCTTTCCTAATCGTCAGTGATATGATATATGGATGTGTGATATGCATGTACATACGGAGTAGATACATACCATCCATACACATACGTTCGTTTCAATAATTCGGGATCCGAAAGAGAGAGAGAGAGAGAGCGAGAGCGAGAGAGAGACTGAAAGAGGGAGAGAGAAGAAGCAGAAGCAGAAGCAGAAGCAGAAGCAGAAGCAGAAGCAGAAGCAGAAGCAGAAGCAGAAGATAATAAAGCAATAAAGTAGTAATTAAAGTAATACTCCACCAGTTACAACCGATTACACAAATTACTTTTTATATCAATTGGATTATATCATCGATAATAATCCAACTTTTTACCTATCTATTACTTTGGGTCTCGAATCTATCCTTTCTTTCTATCATTACCTTCATACCTCTTCCTCTTCCTCCTCTTCCTCCTTCTCCTCCTCCAAGAACTCCTCTGCCTCCCCTTCCTCCTCCCAAGCAATCCTAGAGTATATGAGAATGCATTGAAGAGATCAATTGATCTGTCAATTCTACCATCTTCCTCAATTCTCGCCGAGTCTCATCAAATCTTCCCACAACCACTCGTCATCGCAAGTCTCACCCGAAAACCCCGTCTCTGGTTTTTTTCGCCTTCTAGACGTTTAGAATAAGCAAAAAGACTCCTGCAGATCATGGACGAAGCAAGCAAGCTTGTAAGGGAGCTGTCTAACAAGCTTACCGAGCTTGATCATAAGGTTGATTTATATCGAAAGGATATGAATAAGGAATATATTAAGTATGAAGAGGATTTATTAAAGAATGTCTCTCCAAACATTTCCCAGACAGTTTCAAGAATGATTGCCGAAGAATTAAAGAATTATAAGGCTCTTTATCCATTCGCCGAAAATCTCGATATCGATAACCTGGACTCATGCGCCAAAATTACAAACACAGGCACAGGCACAGGTACAGGTACAGGCACAGGTACAGGCACAGGCACAGGCACAGGCAACAACAATCCCAGCTCCAGTCCCAGTTCCAGTCATAATCCCATTTTCAATGGTAACAACGCAATCGCAATCACAAGCACGCCGCATGAGAATTCAAATGTGATGACCAACGGAATTTCCACGGCAATGGAGTCACAATTAGGTTTCGGTGCCTCGGCGTCAGTAGCTCCTAATAATACGAAGAAGGTAGTAGCAGCTGCAGCAGAAGAAGAAGAAGAGCGTCCGAGAAGTCCACATGCGCGAGAGAAGGAATTCGCAGGAGTCTTTACACCAAGTTATCTGCCATTGTTAGATTCTAACAGTCGATACGAACGAAAATCAAATTCGAATACCGAACTCAATAACAAGTCAAAAGATATACAAATGGATACCTCATCGCAATCACAGTCACAGTCACAGTCGCTTGTTGATGCAAGTACAGATACTAGATCTTTGAATGCTTCTCCAGATCCCAGAAGCCCTTCGATACCCAAACGAAAAAATACCGATGAAATTTCGATCGCATCCAATAGTAGTAGTGATGGACCACGTCGCAGAAGCGCTTTACGAAGGACATCTACTAGTTCAAAGAATACAAGTCCTCGAAGGGTTCGTTTTGATGTGGAAGGAGAAGAGGTCTTACCAACAGCATCGCCCAAAGAATTGGAGCCAATGCTTCCACCTTCCTTCTCAGATGATTCAGACGATGAGGCTGGCTCGGAAATGGTCGAGGATATCGATGCGCCACCACCAAAAAGAATATCTTCCTCACAGGCATTACGAGCCTTGTCGAGAGGTCCTCTAGAGGATGATGGAACACAATGGACCACCGTCGTTGCTCCGCCAGATGGTTCGGCTTCGGTTGATACTTTGGAAGATGATGGTTATACTACCAATTACTTCGATTCTAGACCTTCTCCGATCACACCTCGAGACGAAAATATCCCACCAGTCTCCATACCAAGAAAAATACCACAACCCGAACCACAAGCTCAAGTGAAACATATAGAGGCTCTACCGGAGGACGATGCAGATGTTCCATCGGATGATGATATGTTGGATATGCCTTCTTTGCGACAAATGAGAAGTTATAATAAACAACCTGCGAGCATTCTATCGCCGAAAAAGAATGAGAACCCAGAGCCAGCAATTTCCCATTTGCAGATGAAATCTCCAAGCAAACCACTTACACTCGAGACTATGGAACCTAGAGGAAAGGGTGGCGAGAAACCAGCCAGCTTGACCTTCCAGGATGATGAACAAGAGGATTTATTTTCCTTTGACGAAAACCCAAGTCTCGGAAGCCGTCCTCAGGATGAAGAAGATGAATCGGATATAGAAGAACCTACTTCGCCGAGTATCGAAGAAAGCCCTGACAATGTTGAACTTTCTAAATCTCCTGCTCGTCCAATTCCCAATGATTTCAGTAATAAGAAAGTAACAATAGCTCCTGCTCCTGCACATGGAATCGTTGGTTCTTACAAAGGTCGTCCATTCAGCATGCCAGTTGTCAATGATGCAGTACATGCCAGTGCCGCGTCAATGGGTGCTATGAATTCATTTGTTGGAAGTGTCAATGGTCGCAGTGGACTTGACGCAAGCGATGTCTTGAGTTATAGAGCAAGTGGAGGAGTGGGTAGTTTTTCCGGAACCCCAAAGAGTATGAGTGAAAGGATGATGATGGATGATTTGATGGAGGCAGAGGGAGAAAATCAGAAGAGTTAGAATCTGCCATTTAGGGAAACTCAAGAACTTGGTGCAAGAACTCGGAAACAAGCATACTGGGCGATGGGAGCATACAACGTAGGGAAAATGGGACTCGTGGTGTATTTATGTGTGTACTCTTTACAATTGCATATCTTTTGGCGTTTTACGAATGGATCATCGATTTCTACGTCATTGTAATATGACGAATGAAGACAGATGATCATAAGCATGGCATGGGAAATGGGGCGGCATTGTCTTTTTTCTTTTTTTTCCCTTTCTGAGGGGCACTCTGAGATTTGGTCCGGCTCGGTTACATGATTGAGCAAAGAGTTGCAGGCTGGAGCATAGTCTATATTTCACGTATGGGATTTATAGGGTGTATGTTTGGTGTGGTGTGGTGTGAAGTGGAGTAGCATGGCGTGGCATGGGTCAATTGATCGATCTCAACAGGTAGTAGATGATGAATTGTATTTCGCACTGGGTGTGTATCGGGTAGATAGGTATGCTTGCACTTATTTATCTACATATTAGGTACGGAAGCTTTCACATATACAATCCAATCAATACATACTCATCTATGCTAAATGAAACATCGTCTTCGAAGATATCTATTTATTGTGCATTGTCGAGATGTTCAAATGGTGTGATATGATATGATTTGTATACCGGGGCTTGATCGTAGGAAGAGTTGGAAGTTGCGATGTTCAAGTTGGGTAGTTGGGTAGGTAGGTAGATCATGACGAGATCAAAATGACACTTTATGTGTTGGGTGTACGGGGGCGTTTGTATCTGTCTCTGTATTTGTATTTCTGTTTGTGAGAGATGCAATCGCGTTGTCTTGCCTACCTACCGACGAATGTACCTCGGTAGGGAGTCCATTTATATATTTATACGTGCATCTTGATTTTTTGGTATCTTGGAATCTTTGTACCTATGTATATGCGGGGTAATGTAATGTCAGGAAAAACATCCTTGTATAGGTACGGACTAGGTAGCTAGGTAGTAGATACCCCTCTTTGTCTGCTTCTTGGGTGTTTTGATATCTTGTTTGAGGGGGTGTTGGTTGGAGGGAGGAGGGAGAGGGAAGGATGGGTGTCAGTAGGTATTAGATGGTTGGTTGGTTGGAGGGGTTGCAGGGGTATATATAGTTATTAGTTAGGATATGAGATGAGGTGAGGTGGGATGAGGTTATTTTTTTATCTTGGTGCGAGTGAGGTCGTGTGTGAGATGTGAGATGAGATGAGGTGGATGGATAGCTTGAAGAGAGAGAGATATACGTCGTCATCTGGGGAGTGCGTTGAAGTGGTTTTTTTGTTCTGTAGCGAGGTTGTGTGTGTGGAGTATGAGATGGAGAGGTGAATGGGTGGGCGATGTATAGGTGCGGACGATGGGGGTATGGCATTGGCATGAAATAACGTTATGTAGAAGAATAGGATCTATGAAAATTTAAAACAGATAAATTGAGGTTGATTCAAGCCTTAGTTCGGGCTCTAGAGTTTCGGTAGTTTGAACTTTGTTGAGGACGGGAAGGGAAGGTGTCTTGGAAGACAGGAGAGAGGAGGGAAGGTATGCTCTGTAGTCAGATTTGTACTCGCAACGGGTTTTTATGCAGCGGATACTCGGGGCTTGGGGGATCCGAGGGGAGAAGTTGAGGTTCAGAGGGGGTAGAGGGTAGGGGGTGGATATTATTAAACGAGGTTGCGTTCGTCTCTGATTTATGGTCTTGAGCAATCCTGAGTTATTTCAACTCATTAATTCACATATCAGGTTACTACTTTAGTAAATGGGTAGCTACATGCATGTATTTACGTTGCATGACACAGCTTCAATATCTTCATATTTGTGTTACATAAAAAAGCTGCACCCTTGTTCTATAATTTCATGGGAGGCATGCAAGAGAATATGTATCGGATACGGAGCTGTTTCTTTTCTTCAATGTCCGGACAAGGATGAGAATAGTCTATACAGCATAAGGATATCGTTTTTTGTGATCTTTTTAGGGATGTAGGAACATATTCACATGAAGAGGTTGTCATTATATAGTGGATCCTTATACTCGTGCGGCTAGAAAGAATAAAACATCTTGTATTTTACCACCTCGTGGGACGTGCCTGTGAGTGGAGTGCGGCATACTTTCTGGCCGCACGAGTAGAGAGCTTTTGCTGGACATGAAAGTATTCTTCGCTTGCGACTCCATGCTCGTCATAAGAGCAAAGCCCATCTGGTGGACAGGCAAACTATGCATGGAAAGCTTACACAAAACCTTTGTGAAATCCAGTGTACCAAATCAGAGGAAGGTGTCATTGATGGACTAGGGGACGTAGGTATAATCCCCCCGTTGTACAACGATCCAAACTTTAATCTTAGACATCGTTGCGATGAGAAGTCAATCGCGATCCCATAGTTCCGATTCCCTTCATTATCGTGTGCAGTAACGGTGCATCGAAAGTACATGGACGGTGAATCAACGGTATATCAATGGTATATCAACGGCATATCAACGGTATGCATATCAGATGGTTAGTTCAACATATCTTAGGTTGAACATGCCTTCTCCGACGTACGAGTGCCTCTTCCGATGTACAAGGAGAGATCTTTTGATAAGCTTTATTAGGTTTTGGAGGGGGAGGTAGAGCATGCGCCCCGCTTTTCTTCAATATAATCTCGGCAGTTTTTTTAACGGCATTTGCTTGATCAGCAATTCGAAATTTCTCAAAGGTTTCGAAGTTCGCTTTTTGGAAGAGGCTTCTGTTGTGTAGCATGACACACCTGTCAATGGGGCATTGCAACAAATTCTTCGGCTTGAACATTTACATTGTCTGAGCTTGTCCATGAAATCAACTCTTGACATGACAAGAACAGACACGACAATGAATGCATGGACCTTGAAAGCTATGAGGCGCCTGGCAGTGACTGGGTAACTCCAGTACCGAAGAATAGTTACAAGGGACACGACGAGTTATGCTTGAATGATGCATGATCTGCAAGAACTACTCGGCATTCCGATGAAGATTCAAATGTCGAATGAATAGGCTTTTATTCTTACCCACTGTATGCGCAGACACACCCACCCAAACTGCTATTTGCAGAATGGTATACTTGTTATCAGCAAATGAGAGAGGGTTATTTGATGATGACGAATTTGCAGGTCGGGAGTTTCAGGGAAGGAGAGGGTACACAGCTTGAGCACTGGAGGGGGAGATGTGGGTTGAAATAAACGCGCTGTTTTTTATCTGTTTGTGTGAGGTTAGGTGACAGTTTGATTGAGGATATACATGGCAGGTGGGTATTGCTTCTCGCTTGCCGATCGCTGAGTTTGATTGGTTTTTTCAATGGAAGGGGATATGAAGAGGGCAGGAAAGGGTTGAGATGGAAAGAATACACTCGAGTATATAATTCATCTTTGCTCTCATAAAAGGCATGGATTTTGGTTTCTTCAACCTTTATATATCCTTGTTCTCATGGCCCTTGTTTGGTAACTAGAAAGCTTTGGACAAGCTTCAGTTATCTGGTTTCAGTATTGGGGTTTACAACTACTAAAGATACACGAATTATTGAAGTTAAGGATATACAGCCACACTTTACATCAACTGCTGGACATATAACCGTTACTTTCATCTTAATTGGTTGGAACTATTTTCACACTTTCTCGTCCATCAAAGTTCAGACTTGAACTATATGAATATTTATCAAGATGTCGCCAGCACTCCTTGATGGAAGCAAACCCATGGTTACGTCACCATTATTCTTAAGCGCTTCGGTGTTGGTTATTCTAGCCTATCTTGTTAGAACCATACTTTCTCGACCCCAAAAGTTAGATTTTCCAATCGTGGGAAAACCAGGTTCTGTCAATTGGCAAGAGGCATTACGTGAAGGCGCAGCGAGAGTAGGAACATCTCCTTCAGCTGATTCTCCATTGGTATCCAGTATTCTAACTCACAAACTAGTACCCTAACACTCCATTCACCCTCCCCAGCGATCCTCCCATGGTTGTCCTACCCCATTGCACTAACGACGAAGTCCGCCTTCTCCCCGAAGAAAAAATATCCTTCCAGAAAGAAATTGAACGCATTTTCCTGACGGCCCACACCAAATTTGGCAGGGATGCACCTGCCGTCGTCAAAACTGTCAAGACTGATTTAACACGTCATGTTGCATCAACTACAGGTCCTCTCCAAGAAGAACTGCACTATGCATTAGATACAGAATTTGGCACATGCGAGTCTTGGACCAAAGTGATTTTGCTTCAGAAAGTACTAAGGATTGTGGCATTGATTAGTGGGAGAGTCTTTGTGGGAAGACCTCTTAGCAGAAATGAGGAGTGGCTTCAAACTAGTATTAATTATACAGCAGATTGTATAAAAGCGAAGAATGCTGCGGTTCAATGGCCGGCATGGACAAGATATTTTGTCGCACCATTCCTTCCAGAAATTCAGAAGGTTCAAGCGCACACGAACAAGGCAGCAGAGTTGTTGAAACCGGTTATTAATGGATGTATTCGGAGGTTTAGAGAGGGAAAAGCACTGGGCGGGGAATCGGGTGATGAATTCGAGGATGACCAGGGAGCGTTTGTTAGTTGGATCATGAAACACACAAGTCCAGAGTTTAGAGAGAATCCTTACAACTTGGCCGTAAACCAGTTGACTCAATCATTCGCTTCAATTCACACAACGAGCTCGGCTATCTGTCATATCTTATTAGATCTCGCTTCACATCCGGAATTTATCGCACCTCTCCGCGAAGAAATCGAACAGGTGATCGCAGAAGATGGATTTGAAATTGATGGCAGTGGAAAAGAATATTTAAAAAAACAGTCATTAACAAAACTAAAGAAATTGGATAGTCTCTTAAAAGAGAGTCAGAGGCTAAGTCCCCCTAGTATGAGTATGTTGAACATTATTTCTTACAATCTACATCAAATGCAATACAGTATACAAAGAAAACAAACTAACAAACACCAGCCGCAAGTCTCCGCGTAACAACCGCCCCCCTGCACCTTTCCACCGGCCACACTATCCCCAAGGGAACAAGCGTAGTATACGATTCCCATGCAGTCAACTTGGCAGGCCCCAACATCTCTTCGCTTCCCCACGATCCTTCCACTACGCTCAAACTTGATCCTCCCAATGTTTTCTCTCCCTTCCGCTTTTCTTCAATACGTGAGACTCCTGGAAACGAATCCAAACATCAATATGTGACAACGAGTAAGGATTCTATGAATTTTGGTCATGGTATGTGCTCTCTATCTCCCATTTTCTCTCACATACTTTAAATCTCCAGTCAACTTCACCTACATTCAGTCTCGAAAACAGAGAATCTCCCTTAGTATCAATAACTAACATCCAAATAGGTAACCACGCATGCCCAGGTCGTTTCTTTGCAGGAGTTGAAATCAAAGTAGTTATGGTAGAATTGTTGAGGAATTGGGACTTTAGAAATATTGGGGATACAGAGATGAAGGGAGGTGAGAGACCAGGAAACATTGTTCTTGGCAATTTAATTCATCCGAATCCGGCGGCGCAGCTCGAGTTTAAGAGAAGAGCTTAGGTGCTGAAAAGTTGGAGAGGAGTGAGGAGTAAGCGGTCATTGGAAGAGGGGACGTTGGAAGGAGTGAAAAAGAGCGAGATGGAAGGAGATGGATACCTTTTTTTTTATCGACAGTTCAGTTTCTATTTTGCTTTATTGTGTTAAATCGTTACAAATTATTCCCACCAGTACAGGTAGATAAAATTATATTTGTTCTTGCCCACGACCTAGTCGTGGTCGAACGTCAAAGGTTCTCAAGGAACATTTTTATATGTCGCAAAGGGTGTGTTTTCTAGACTAGGTATATAATACCATTTGTTCGTAGGTGTTATATGATGGCCTAGCTACCCAACCAAAACCCTCACTCCCCTCCCACTACTCGCCGGCACGAAATAATCACTGGTACACTCCACATCCCCAACATTTGTATCATGCAACGCCAAACTCCCATCTCCGCAATTCAACTCTCCAATAACACCCTTGACACACAAATACAGCTCTGCCCATGCTAAATTGATACCCAAACATTGACGCGATCCTTTGCTGAAACTTACAATGTATTTTGATAGAGATGGGTTTTTAAGGAAGCGGTCTGGTGAGAATGTGTTGGGGGAGGGAAATATGCGCGGGTCGAGATGTTGAAGGTAGGAGGACATGGATACAGGGGTCTGAAGTGGTGTTAACTTTGGTGGGGTTATGGAAGAGAAGGGGAGACAAGGGTGATAATTTGGATTGATGGGGTGGATGTGAACTTTCACGATATCTTAAATGATCTAAATCTTCCAATCATATAGTCAAGAATCGAAAAGCCTTCCGTTGTGAAGTGCGATTTGAGCCAAAACTCTAGGGGGAGAAAAGAGGAAGAAAAAAAGAATCAGGAGAAAAACATACACCAGAAGGAATTTCCCACTCATGAAACTTCAATACTTGATCCGGAGATATCCTTTGCAAATGTGCCACAACTCCAAAGCTTAATCTCAGCCCCTCTTGTATCACAGCTGTCAGATAAGGCAACTGTTCTAATTCCTTTAATCCATTCTTTCCCTCCATCTCGGCAAGAAGTTTCGATAGAATATCAGGGTTAGCGAGGACATGGTAGGCAATAACAGATAAGGTCCAAGCTGTTGTTTCAGTACCGGCTCCTATGACTGTCTGTCCTTCTTGCCAGAGACGAGCTACTGATTTCTCGTTTGGGGGAAGATCACTAGAAAGAATTTCATGGAAGATTGTCAGCTGGGAGGAACGTTCATGATTAGCGTTCTTTCCATTGATGATAGCACCAATTTGAGCTTTCATTCCCTAAAACCCAGTCAATACCTTCAATGTCATAAAAATAGTCAACTGCATGCTCACCATTTGAAATTCCACAACACTAACAGTCTTCGGATCAAGAAACCTTATCAACGACAATGGCATACACTGCATCAACGTGAAAATCCAAGGGAAAACCTTTGTAACATGTGATATATTACCAACATTTTCAATCGCATCATGAAAATCCGTATGAAAATCTTCAGAACTCTCAATGGAACTATCTGTTCTTCCCAACGCGTATTCCGAAATGACATCAAAAGTAAAACACGAAAAGGCCCATGAGAGATTGACCGGCTTCTTAGTATCTTTATACGAACGGAGCCGACGAACAAGCAAATCTACATATTTCTGAATCATGGGCTCGAGGCGGAACACACTGGCTTTGGAAAAGTAACGGTTCATGGCTCCTCTACGAAGACGATGGTGATCGTGTGAGACAGTGCCAATCATCGATTCTGAATTACCAAATTGCTTGGTATAGTAAGGATATTTATCGCGTCTCTTCCCACCAGCGGCATACAATTCATCGTAATAGTCCGGTTCACTGATATGAAGCTCCCAAGGATTGATACGGATTATGGGTCCTATTTGAAAAGTATCAAGTTCATGTTAAACAATTGGACCAAAGGACTTACCATATTTCTCATGCAGCTCCTTAATTTTGAAGGTATACTTTCCTCCCAAAACAATCTCATGATATAGTTCATAGAGCATGGAAATAGCAGCCAACTTCGGTCCGGGGAACTTGGCAATTGGACTGAAGTATAGACGCCATATTATCCCATATACAATGTAGGATAACAAAACAGCAATGATTGAAACCAACATTATATCCATAAATTTCGAGATTGAATCCCTCGAGGATATACACGAACACAATGCTTCACCAAAACAGAGGGTTCCATGAAGGAATAAATATGAGGACCAAGCAGATGGGAACCTGCAAATACCCACCATCTCGGGCTGTCAGATACCCGTTTTTCTTTCCATTGGGAAAGTGGAGGACCCAAAGGTTGGGATGAAATCCCATAATCACCATGATTGACAGACCGTTGCGGAGACCGGGGTGATAAAATCTTCAACTAATAAATATATCCAATACTATTGGACAATTCAGAAACTCCCTGCATGTATGTGACAACGAGATGACCCACGCATATGCAAATGGCGAAGCCAGCATAAGAGTATTGGCTAGGTCTCTTTCAAGATACCCAGAAACCAATCAATAATGCTTGTATGGTATCCGAATTGATTAATACCGAGACTATTTCGTTCCGAGCGAACGTGTCAGGGTGCAAAAGTAAAGAGTATTATTCACCGTCGGGTCATCAGATCATTAGATAAAACAGGTGATTTGGGGGGAAGTCGTTGAGACTTCCGTAAGGTACCTTCAATTCCACATCTAAAGCCCTAAGAGTACATACCATCCAATGTAATGGCATACGATTCCCTATCCAAAGAAACATTCCTATGAAATCCAAAAGCCCGATCGAATCCTAGGGGTTTCCTAGACATACAAATGCAGCAGTTTAGCCCGCATCAATCGGCTATACAGAAACGCGATTATTTCTTCTTGGGCAAGTA
The DNA here is from genome assembly GCA_004786245.1 of Botrytis hyacinthi. Lineage (NCBI taxonomy): Eukaryota > Fungi > Ascomycota > Leotiomycetes > Helotiales > Sclerotiniaceae > Botrytis > Botrytis hyacinthi. The sequence goes on along the minus strand of PQXK01000293.1, from coordinate 30,736 downwards.
TTTAATCCCCTTTCTAGGACAAGTTCCTCTCCCACCTTTTCCAGCTGGAGCCGTAGCCACAAATTCCCCTAACTGCAAACTTCCTTTGACATTAAAGCTATACCATGCCTGGTTCAATCTACCACTCGAACAACCCAATACAACCTCACTTCCCGTAACCGCAGTCAATGCCGCCTGGATCTGATCCTCGGTGTAAGTAGCCGAATAACTTGGCACAATTCCCGCCTTCTCGAGTGCTTTATAAGTATCCAACTCTTTGAATAATCCCACGGCCCTTGTGAAGAAATCGACGACTTCGTCACCAGCTTCGTATTTGTCGCCATAGCAAGATGGTGCGAGAGTATTTACGCATGTTCCATGTTTGTTCATCTCATGTTCCCAAAAGGTTTCGGCGGATCCTCGATTGGGGAGCCAATACTCATGCATATATGCGAGAAGATCAGTTTGCGATGCGGCAGTCAGGATGGAAGTTATGTTGTAGTATTGGGGAGTACTATGGCAATATGTGGGATAGGAACCATCGCAGAGATCAGGCCTGTAAGACTTGGTAAGCTTTCAAAAGTGTGAGAATTGATGGCAGGTGAACAAACCAGAGTCCATGAAGAGTCCAACTATCAACTGGCCCTATCGCAGGACTGTAATCCCAGAATTGAGTCTGGAGAAGTTGACCTCCGGGATAGACGAAGCAGCAAGAATCGGGAGCGGCGGTGCTGTTGTGACAGGAGAGAGGAGAGGTTGATGGACATGACGGTGCATTTCCAAAGGGTATGTAGGGTCTAGGAGCTGCGACGTTCGATGAAGCAGATGAAGGATTGTTGATGATTGGTATTTGTGATAGGAGACCGCCTGCAAAGGACATGACTTTGCGAATAGAAGAGACGGAAGAAGTTGTGTTGGATGCCATTTTGGACTGACTGACTAAATGATTGTACGTTGCTCGATTGATTGAGAGGAATAGGGTTGTAAAAATGTATTTGATGATAATCTGTTATAAGACGAACATGTATAGTATTTATATTGTATTTGTATTGTATATACTCCGATGGAACAAAAGAAAAGGAAGCATGATGCTGCGGATTCCCTTCCCTTTGAACCTTCCCCAAAGCTCAGATAGCACGCAGGTGAGCTACGTAAAGTGCTAAATTAAGCGTGCACTGGTGGTGCTAAGGGACTGATAAGCACTTAGAGATGGCATGTGATAAGACAATTCGTTGATAAGCCCCTGTAGATTAGTCCATGTGCCCCTGAGAATGTTTCACCATCACTGAGTTGTACACGAAGAAAGATCAGGTACCACCCAGTACTCGGCCAAGCCATGCGATGAATGAACTCAACGATCTCAACGAATGCAATTCCTGTACCTGTACGGAATATACATTTCAACTTGTCATTTTGGAGATATCAGTCTTTGTACTTGAGATATGATCTCGATTTAATCATCAAAATCATCATGTTATTTCTTTACCTACGTTGATCATCTCGAATCACACATAGATGTAACACAATTCTCCATTCAGCCCTCCTAGTGTGTTCATCAAATCTTTCAACGGCACAGGGCCCGCATTATATCCAATATCTTGTAGATCCTCCAAGGTGGTGTTTCTACTAGGAGGGTCGTTACTCAAAGTGATCGTTCCTGAGATGGCATTCTGTCTCTTTGCCAGGTCCTGAAGTTGCCATATCCACCAGACTCTATCTATCATACCGTGATGAAGATAGAAAGCTGGATCGCCTGGAGATGTAAAGAAGTCCTATATATGTATTGTGAGTACTTTAGATCTTCAAGGGGGGGTCCAGAAAGGAAATTTACTTACACCACCCGGATCACCACCCACTGTGAAATGCCCTCCAGTATGAACGCCCCATTCTCCTATACTGAACAAGCCTTGCATGACGGTTTGGAACCAATATATATCTGCATTTGAAGGTTTTGTTATAAGATCATAAGTATAGTTGGTTTTCGTAACAGCAGCACTATGAACGTTGACATCGCGGCGTAGGCATCGTGGATTGTAACCGAAGCCGTCGGCTTGAGGGTTCACTGGCGTGCCGGATATTGTTCCAGAGACTGGGCCAAGGTGGACAGTCATGCTACAAGAATAGTTAGCATATTGATATCATAATATGACCAAAGAGTTTTACTTCTTGAACGGGCCTGTGGTAACACATCCACCACCGACACCTGGCGGGATAATGTCGAATGGCGCCGGCGCGAGATTGATAGGAACACCAGTATAGTTGTAATACAAGCCATTACCGCTCATGCTAGTGGGACTCCCGTCAAAGAGCGGGGAGTGTATCGGGTCATCGGCGTATCTGCCCCAGTTCCAATACTGACGTTCGTCAGTGATAGGCTGTGGGAAAGTTTAAAGCATAGGGCCGAAGAAGGTTGGGGTGTGAAATGCCAATTGCGGGTGATGGAAGAAAGAGAAATTGAAGACTCACAGGTTGATATCCTTTGTATCCGCATTCTTTGCGGAGTGCTTTTTCGTACGTATGAACATAATATCTATGCCAGCCCAGAAAATTGCCCTATATCATTAGTTCGGACCACAGGATACACAGATATAGCATGTACCTACTGTAGCATGGATGGTAAAGCTCTGATTCACATGCGTAGCAACGAAGTCATCAAAACGACTTCGAACACCTGGAACAACTTCAGGAGGCGTGATTGGCTTTTTGGACTGTAAACAAAGAACAGCATTTGTGTATGCAATTCTATCCGCTCCTGAGAGATCGCTCCTGCAAGAAATTAGATCTAGGAGCAACGGGACATCATTGTCACTTTACCATTCACGACGCTTTATGGCATTCTTGATCGTGCAAGTGTTGTGTGGATAATGTATAGCTTGATATGCCGCTAGTTTCGCAAGACCTTTTGCTGCTAGCTTGTCTACTGCATCGGGGGCATATGGCGGATACGAAGCTGCCTCAGTGATTTCAACATATGACTGAAGAACAATAAAGGTTGAAAGAACTCCAAGAAAAAGAAAACGCATATTGAAAAAGAGTAAACCTAGCGGGCTTGATAGCAAGAGAGATTATAAGTGCCATTGAACACTATTAGTACTTCACGTATTTTCATTATCCTTTCTCGTCTGACACGGTTGTAAGTGCAATTACCTCGAAACTCTCCGGTCAGTAGCCGATTCTTCGGCTTCCAGACTCAAAGCTTTAGGCACTCTTGGCAAAGCGAGTGAAAACATTATATGGTGGATTGACATAAGCAGATACATTTATGCAGATACAGGCATCTGAAGTCTAATGAGTGCTATCGAATGATACTTATTGAGGTGTAATATTCCCCCTCAATATCCCCTGAATTCATTGGCGAAAGCTAAGCACTTGCATTGCTTACTCCATACAACCGTATTCTACAACTAGAAGCCGAGAAACATCCACAACCTTATTCCACCGCAATCAATGGCCTTTTATCTGACAATCCTAACCTTGGAGTATGATTATCGAGTAAAGGACATGAAGCCCGCCTTCGAATAAGTGAGCCTCGCTGTGCGATTGTCTTTCTTAGCAAAGGTCTTTCTTCTGATAAATTTAGTAGTATCTTGTGTATTTATATCGCCAGAGTAAGTTATGGTAGAGTGTAAATGTCTCAGTGTCTACATCGCAGAAGTGCCACGCATCTAAGTCATCACAATACTTACCCGGCACTTTTCCCACATATAAGCACAGTCAGACTTTAGTTTAGACGGTTGATAGTGGCGCAAAAAATGAGAGTTCTGCAGGGTATCCCGGGACCCCGCATCATCAACGTCTAATCACCTCTCGGGAGAGTCCATAGCTGGGCTAGGTCAATATCAAATTCTTAATTGTGTATCAGAAGTGCCAGGCGGCATCTAATTTGCAGGAATTTTAAACCATAATTTGCATGAATTTTACACTTGCAATGAGCGGTGTGTCGTACAGGTAAATTTCTCTTTCCCTCAATCAATTTGAATGTACAACAAAAGAAGAATTTCTGTCACACAAAAGAGATGATGAGATGGAAGACCTGCATTTTGATTCCATGGCGTCAAGCCACAGACGACAAGTAATCTTAGTAAGCCATAAATGTGTCACGTGAATTGCTAAATTTCCACCACTCATCACTCACGTCCCTTCTACCAAATATGAATGCTTGTTCTTGCAGGCGGTGGAGATTATTTGATATTGGCTAACAACTTCCGGCTTTATCACAACATCTTTATCATAAGACGATATCTAAGAGGCCAGGATAACTAGCTTGCTTATTCCACCATGGTCATTCTCGTGGGATCTCGATCATTGGGTCTCCATGTGCAGAAATCGACATTACGGCCAGCTACACAAACTTTAGTATGTTAAACCTTGTCCACCCATGGTTCTAAGAAAGCTAATATCTAACCACCTGTAGTTTCGTCAAATTCCTCTAAGCTGCACACACACTCGAGATTTTCATTCTTCATTCTTCAGCTCCATTAATCCAAATTCGGTGGTTCGCAAATCACCTCTACTGAAGGTTATCTCATCAAGTGGCTCTCGCCCTTTTTTCTCATCTTCTCCATTAGCACGTGGTTCCAAGTGGGCACAACGGGAGCAACATGCCAAAACCAAACATCAAAGTAAACATACACAACATACTCAAAATGAACACCAACCCATCGACCCCACTCCGACAATCAGATACCGCAAACCCCGTTCGAGCTACCCACTTGCGATTGTCATTGCTGTAGGATGTACATTCGTAACTCTCAGCTACAACCGTTCTCCATTCGTTGACTTTCCCCTCCCCAATTTCATTCCCAAACTCACACCAGAATATTTCGATAGGAATTTCGTCCTTTCTCAGCAGAATATTGACGAGGGACGAGTCCATACACTCATTACCCACAGCTTCATGCACCAGACATATTACCATCTTTTTGCGAACATGTATTGTATGCTAGCCATGGCTCCTTTGGTCAACCCTCTCACCTTCGTAACCATCTGGGCTGGCGCTGGTGTTACATGTTCCCTTGCCTCTCTATACATATGGAAGCACGGTCTTCCATTCAACCAGGACAAAAACTCTGTCAATTCTATAGATCGGGGTTGCGGTGCATCTGGCAGTCTATCAGGCCTAATTACCATGTTAGCGGTAAAACATCCCAACGTGTCTTGGCAATTCATGTTCGTACCCATAGGGATCCCGGCATGGTTTTTGGTAGGAGGAGGAGCTGTCTACAGTATTCTGGCTCTTAATAATGGGTGGCAACCGGGAGTCGGTCATGCGGGACATCTTGGGGGTTCGGCATTTGGAGTCTTGGCTGGTGTTGTTAGTAGACGATTTGGCTTGAGGGGATTTTGATGCGGTCTTTATGGAGAAAGTGATGGCTCTGAACAGGGTTTACCCTATGCAGATCTATTCTCGTCCCATTAATATAGTAGACTGCATGTGAGCTTTCATTGATTGGAACATTTTAATCGAATTCAAGACCTGGAAGCATTTCATAGTCAAACTATTCTTCGAATGAACGAAAGGCGCGGTTAGGTATACAAGAAGTAGAATGAAGCATGAGACCGCTATATTCGTATTCTGAACTACGAGCACCAGAACTAGGTGAAAAGGGAAGATCGATTGAAAAAGAGTCACTCGATTTTCTGTGCTTCGGCTTCTTTCGCAACACCGGTATAGCAACTATCGCCGCCACCGCCACCCACAATACATAATGTATACCCTCACAGTTCAATTACAATTTGTACATTCAAGCTTCTTCATCCGATTGAAATCAACCATTTTACTTTTAATGTCTTACTGTTGTTGACATGTTTTTCTCATTTAACTCCATGTCTAGCCATCTAATATAACTCCAATCCCGGAATCAATCTTAGTTGTTCTAAGATTTTTATTCATTATATCATTTCCTCGTCTCTTTAAAGCATCAAACCAAGGCTGGCTCTTTTCTCTTTTCCACTGTACCTCCGATAACTCTCCCCTTGACCTTATCCTCTCCTGCATCAAGCTTGGCATTCTTAATCACCAAAGACAAAACCACAATCGGTGCACTCACACAGAGCGCCACGATGAGCAATTTTTGCATAGTCTCTTGATACGCCCTGTTGATTGCAATTCTCTCGGGTGTTCCCATAGGATACGCGAGAGCGTTATTGATACTATTATAAACGGCCTTGCTATCGATAGTGGAGGAGTATTTGGACAATTTCTTAGGAATATCTTGACCCCAGATAACGCCAGCAATGGCACTTCCAACAGCACCGCCCATCTCTACACAAGTCAAGTAAACGGCTGTTGCGACAGCGACGTTTTGATGACTAGGAACCGAAGCTTGGACAGCGAGTTGAGCCGGGACGTTGAGCATTCCTCCACCGATACCAACAGCAATTTGCGTGCCGATGATCTGTGCGATAGATGAATTTTCCCTGCGGTAATGAAACATGAGTCCGATGCCCATCAGGTAGATGAGCGCTCCAGCTGTAATGTATGGTTTGTAATATTTGGTATACTTGATGAAGAAAGATATAATGACAGACGAAACAGTTGCAGTGAAAGAAAATACCTGTGTTACGTGGCCCGCAGCGGGGATAGAGAGATCTTGGACGACAAGAAGATATGAGTAGAAGTATGGTTGAACCGAGAGGAAGAATGCCACTTGGAAATATTAATACGAGAGCTGGGTAACGGACCAGAGTGAGACTAACTGAAGTAGAAGAATCCAATGCCACATCCTGCGCAGAATGTACGGGATTTCAAGAGACCAAGGGGAATGAGTGGATGCGGTGCAAGCTTTTTGACAGATTCCCAAACAGGAAAGCTGATAAGGCAAATGACCCCTAGAATAATCATTGCAATGATATCTGGGCTAGCCCATCCATTCGAGGCCTTGGACGCAATGGTGAGCGGAATTAAGATAAGCGCAAATGCCGCACTCAATAAAATCATGCCTCCAATATCCAAGTCGTTCCAGAGAGTTTTTACGGTTGCAATCGGACCCAATTTCTTCAAAGGCGACGGAGTAGTGAGGCCAGCCTTCTTCGCCTTTCTATTGTTGAGGAGCAAAGACAACGCCAATGGTAAGAATACGACTGGCAAAATGATGCACCATATGCCATAACCCCATCTCCATGTTGTAGTTTTAAGAATCTTGTCTCCAATTGGTGCTCCAATCCAAACAGTGATCAAGAATGGAATCTGCGGCAAACTAGACCATAAAGCACGATTGAGGAGATTAGTCGTATCAGCAATGAAAACTTGCTGGAGAATTTGAAGACCTGTGGAGCCAGCTGCGTAAAATATCTGGGCTGCGGCATAAGTTTGTACGTCGCTGGATATGGCCATTGTAGCGCCGCCGATTATGGCGAGAATGATCGAAATGGTGAAGGCTTCGAGTCGACCAAATACATCAGCGGTTTTGGCCATGGGCGCTTTAATAACAGCTATCTTGAATCAATACATACGCACAAAAGATTAGCAGTTACGAATTTCACTTACCCATGACGACGCTTTGAACCACCAATACTGTTGAAATCAAAGAATGGTTGTTGAATGAGCTTGTCGCAAAAATAGAAAGTGACATGACCACTTGTGATTCGAGTGAAGTGGTGAAGGAGATGAGGAATATACTGCGATTCTTCTTAGAACACTGGAGATCCACCAATATCATCTTAAGAAACTTACCCGATGTATGCTATTATTAAAGACCATGTGGTCCAGGTCATTGACACAGCCTCGATGTTCTGTACACCAGCTTGCGTGACATTTCCAATGTCATCATTGGCAGTTTCGATGTCTTTTTCATCAAGGCCTGGGGAATTCGCTCCTGCTCGAGCTTCAAAGTCAATGACCGAATTCTGTGCCTTGGGTATGTCTGTAGAAGACTCCTCGGAGTCGACAGTAGTTTTCTGCACCATGCTGATGGATTTTGATGGATTTTTGAGGTTGTGATGCGTCTTAAGGGCGAGAGACAACGCGACGGAAATCGCGACGGAAATCACGAACCATATTAGAAGGAGTAGCAAACCCAAGACTGAAGATTATCCTCCAAATGTGAACTACACATCTGCCAACCATGATAACGTCATGGTTGAAGCTCTGGGGTGCGTCATTAGTGGCTACGCCGTTGCAAACCTTAATCGGCACTTGCAGCTTAGAGTCTCTCTATCAAACTCAATTATGGATGATCAAATCTTTGAGTAACCTTTTTAAGGAAAACCTTGAGCGGGGTGCGATAAAAAATCGAAGCAGAGAGGTAGATCATGATAGATGTGTATGATTCGCCTCCACTTTCTATGTCGTGCGTCCGCTACTAGAAACTATAAGAACAACTTACATTGAATTGTGTCAGCTTCTACTCGTAAGGACTTTCCCAATACGATCACTGATAAAAGCTTGAATTCTCAATATTCTTGAGCGGACCATTGCGGCTTACAAATCCTTTCAATCAGTATAGAAATCATACTCATTCCCAAGATCCGAATCATCAGAAATAAGACTTGCTCTTACTTCGACAGGTTGATATTCATTCCTCACGGAAAACCTTTCTCGACTACGAGCTGGCTTAGAACGAAGAGGATTGCTTGGGTGATAGCATTTGGTACTGAAGAAAAAGAGTTTTGACATATTAAACTTTGGACGGGAGAGAAGTTGATTAACACGAGTGACACGAGTAGTCGTATTTGTGTGAACCGGTCGTTATAGACAATGAGTCTGAAGTAAAGGGTAATTGTCGGTCATAAAATTCCAGATGGGGTTTTGAGTACGATAACTGAGACTTGCAAATCTCTGCAAATATGACTTGAACCACAAATCCATAAGGGTGTAAAGCTTTCGAGGTATGCAAGTTCGAGGTTATCGTAAAGTGACCTTTTAGCTCATCGACTGTGGTTTCGATAAGCCGTGGGACATTTGTAACTTCCTCATTCGTAGTTTCATGGTCATCTTGATAGGTAGGTATCGATATTTATCTCGAGAGGTCTTGTTTCCCATCAGTTGGTGGCTGAAATCCTACCGGGTAAATTTTGATATTGTGAGGTTGAAGTGAGGTTCAGATGTTCTGTTATCCGGCATCAACGCGATAACCATAATGTGGCAACTGTACCGGTACCCACCCGCCCGCACTCACAGGTTCTGAACGCGTTCTTGTCATCCAATACAGTCAGATTCGGGCATGTCCGAGCTATCAACCTGATAAGGCATCCTAGAGACTGATCATTGACAGCCAAGATAACCCGTACAGGAAGTTGATCGTGTGTTTTTGTCACTTATGCCGTGTTATACCCCATACAACCGACACCCCGATGATTGTCCATCTTGGTCTAACTGGGTTAAGTGCATCGTCCGATAAGTTTTTGACCGTTGATAACAAGCGTCCATTCGAAATACGTCCAATGCAATCGATACCTAGGCACTTAGGTCCACGGTATGCGAGGTATGTAAATCAGATCCAGTCCGTGTCCACCACCAACACGATCCAGACCAGTAAAATTTGCCGGGCAGTTGATAACTTTCACCCACAAGCAGTGAAGCTATCAGGCTATCAAGGCTATTATCTATCAGAAGAACAGAAGAACAGGGTAAGTGGGACATGAAAAAAAAATATTAGTGAATTGATTGGTAGTCGTCCTGTCGTAGTGTCTATCAAAGTGGAGTTTCTCTTTTCTTTCCTCAATCATAAACTGTCAAGCTCTTCTCTCCTCTTCCTCCCCTTTTCCTTCCCTTCTCTCTCTCTCTCTCTCTCTCTCTCTCTCCCAAAAGAGAGCGCAATCACTCGGAGCATGATACCTATCTTCTCTTGAGATTTGTTTCTTGTGAAGATTATCGACTCTTGCTTTGCGTGGTGGTAATTGTCACTTGTTGATACAAGTACCCGTTCTTCCTCGCAAGAAAAAAGTACTTGTGTGTGTGTGTGTGTGTGTGTGTCAATCGAAAATTTATCCGAGATGTCCCCCGCCATGAACGTCGCGACTCTCAAAGCTCAATCGGCGGAAAAGGTTGGAGCTTTTAAAAATGCTTTCACGAGTCGACAGAATTTCATGGACTATGTGACAGTTCAAGATACTGCTCTCGATCGCCATTCGGGCTCGAATAAGGTCTGGTCCAATGAAGATCTGTAAGTTCCAACATCAATTGTTGCTCAATTGGACTTTTGTCGATGGATTGGCGCACAGCGAACAATTCAGCTACTAAATTCGTTCCTGTAGTGATCCAACACCTCCTGAAAAACGGACATGGCGTTGGTGGAACTTCGTTACCTTCTACCTGGGACTCTCCTTTGGCAATTGGACTTTGGGCTCGACCATGGTAGGAATTGGCCTGAATTGGTGGCAAGCTATCATCGTTATATTTGTCTCTCAATTGATCAGTTCAGTCGCCATGTACTTCAACAGTCGATGCGCCTCGGTTTATCATATTGGATACCCTGTCGTAGCCAGGAGTGTTTTTGGAATGTATGGTTCATACTACTTCGTTGGAGCTCGCGCTGCCTTGGCTATTATCTGGTATGGTGTACAATGTAAGTGGTCCATTTTATGAATCTCTGGCGCATTAGAACATTCCGCGTCTTCTGGCAAAGACTGAGCGATCAAAACTCCATTCCATCCGGCGATCGGTTCTTTCGCAACATTTTGCTAATGCGCCGACAATAACAGTGTTCTCTGGTGCGAGTTTCATGAGCAATATCTTGCGATGCATTTTCGGACACAACTTCACTGATATCCCAAATCACATTCCTGAATCGATTGGTATTACATCTGCCAATATGCTTGCCTTCTTCCTGTTCTGGCTAGTTCACTTCCCATTCTGCGCCTTTCGACCATATCAATTGCGAGCCTTCTTTTGGTTCAAATCGATTGTTGTTTTGCCAGCCGTATTTGGACTTTTCATTTTCTGTATGGCCAACACAAAGGGAAAAGTCGGATCAGTATACCAAAGCACGCTTGGGGAAGGGGCTGCCTATGGATGGTTTATCATGTATGGCATCAACAGTGGCATGGGTAACACTGCAACCTGTAAGTTGGAATTCACTATGCTCCCCGGATTGAAATATCGCCTTGCGACGCATTTGCCCTTTCCAAAAGAGATTTTAGGGTCTATACACTCAATGTGCAAAAANAAAAAAAAAAAACCAAAAAAAAAAGCTGCTAATTCGTCACTTGTGTAGTGATCACAAATCAACCAGATATTGCGAGATGGAGTGCGACGAGATCAGGCGCACAATGGTCGCAACTTCTTACTCAACCTCTATCCGTTACGCTGTCTGCCACATTTGGAATCTTGGCCACGGCTGCGATCAACAACAATTGGGGTTTGGATCTATGGAATCCTTGGGATTTGTTAAGCGCCATTTTGGATAGATATTGGTCGGGCAGCACACGTTTTGCTGTCTTTCTCTTGGCATTCTGCTGGATGGTATCCATTCTTGGTACAAACATTGCAGCGAATATGATTCCATTCGGTGCTGATAGTACCATGTTGTTTCCTCGATTTCTCACAATTCCCCGCGGGCAATATATTGTCGAATTCTTGGCTTTTGCCATCTGTCCATGGAAGATTCTCGCTTCTGCATCGGTTTTTACCACATTCCTTTCGGGTTATGGTATATTCATGGCAAGCGTGGTTGCAATAATGGTCTGCGATTGTAAGTTCTTTTACCCGCAACACATATCCCACACGAATAACCCCGGGCTGGCAAACTTCAAGATAGTTGGAAGCAGTTCATTTCATTTCGTAATATTAATGCTAACTTTTTTCTAAGACTATGCGCTCACTAAGGGCAACGTTTTCATTGGGCATCTCTACAATGGTACAAAAGCAAACAAGCATTACTATTATTTCCATGGCTGGAATGTGCAAGCGATTATTGCATACATTTGTGGTGTTGCGCTCCCTTTTCCAGGATTTGTTGGAACTCTAGGCGCATCCGTATCTCAAAGTGCTACGAATCTTGGACGTCTCGGATGGTTGTTATCCTTTTCTGTCAGTTTCGTTGTGTACTTTGCTCTCTGCAAGATATGGCCGACTCAGAACCAGAGATTAATCAAGGAAATGGGTCTTGGATGGGAATCACAATACGGTGATATCGTAATTGCTGAAGATGGTACTCAAATTGCAATCAATGCAGACGCGGTTACAGCAATCAGTGATGATTCTGAATCTGTTAATAGAACTACAGTGGCGTACCGAGGAGAAAAGGAATCTTGAGGGACAAGACTGGGGTAGCTTAACGATAATGAACAAGATACTAGTAGTAGTATTTATAATAAATACTGAACAAATCAAATCCTTTTCAAATCTACTCATTCCTAGTAAGATAATCTCTTGAGTTATGTATGGCACAGTAGCTATAACCATCTAGACGATGTTGCCGGAGATGGAGACGTCAATTGTAAAAGTACCTAGATACTTAATATGCCGGTAGACAAGTGCTGCAGGGTAGCATAGTCTATACTGCAATAGGGTTAGTGCTTATCAGCAGAGATACGAACATCTCTAATCTCGTATAACCAAATACAATACAATACAATCACCTCAATCACTTGCAACACTTGCATCACGACGGCGATGATAACCACAAGTTTCCACCATAATTCACTACAGTACACTATACACGAAATCCGGTGATTTTGATTACGGCTCAAAGTCTTTTAGGGCTAGCTTGGCTTAACCTTGGTGGGCTGAGTCCACCACGTACTATATCACTAGGTAGACTTTTAGCGAAAAGCGCACACAAAGTTGCCACCATTGTCCATCACTAGAGCATCCATGCTCTTTGATCCATTTGATCCATTTGATCCATTTGATCCATTTGATCTAAAATCTTTAATCTTTAATCTTCCATCACACTCTAAATACGATCATTCATTCTAGTATATCACATCGCTTAGCACTGAGTAAAAGAACCATCTGAAATTCAACCCACCAACAAATTTCCTCGCCAAGATGGATTCACCGTGGAGACCAGAGTTATATAAGCCATCCTCAGCTTGTGAAATTGCTCCTCATCAAAATTTAGAGGCCGAAGTTCGTCTCAGAATCCTTTTTCCCTGTAGCCCTGGGTAGATTACTCGAGATTTTCACTGATCAAGTTCTTCTCTTCTTAGGCCTTGGAGTCCGAAATCAAAGACTTTGCTCAATTCACAAAGGATATTACAGAAACCCCATACGACCCGGAAAACTGGCTCAATCGGGGTAATTGCCTCCGCCGATTAGGGTACCCGGAACTTGCTCTTGGCGATGTTCAAAAGGCCAGGCTTCTAGTCGAAGCAGCCTTAGAGAATGATTCTACATTAGGTACTGATGCTTACAAAGCATATAGCCAGAAGATATGGCAGCTCCATCAAACCCACCCAGCATGGATGCCCAGGAAAGCACAGGTTGCTACGCCAGAATCTCTTCGAGCTTTAGTTACAGTTCTACTAAAAAGACTGGAACTTCAGATTTGGTCTGAGCTAATGGAAGGATTAATGGCTTCCAATTGCTGCTCAGACTACCTTGAGGTAAGTAAAGATGCGGTGGCCAAGTTCCCAGATGATCAGGTTTTCCCTTCGGAAGTAACAAATGCGGAATCATGGTTCGAGCAACGGCAAAATATCCTTCGAGGATATGTTGACAATGAAGAAATGACAGCCGAGGCCATGAAGACTACTCTTTACAACGGAGGCGTCTACCCAACAGCATATCCATGGATGACCGAAGATGTTGTCGCAAGATCCGACGAAGTAATAGAAAAGGTGGCGGCCGAATTTGCCTCTGCATCATCCAATTGTATAGTCTCAAAGAGCACAATTAGATTGGCCATTTCACCTGAAGAAATATCAGAGATAGATGTGCTTGGCGTTGTGGCAACAAGAGATATTATGGCAAAAGAATCAGTTCTTGTTGACCCTACGCTTGCTGCTGTGGTTGACAGTGTCGACCGCTGCCCAGCTTGTTGTGGGCCACTCTTGAATAAAATCGAAAATTCATGTTGTAAAACTTTGTACTGTAGCTCTTCCTGCTCTCAAATTGCACTGGATAGTTATCATACCATTCTTTGTGGTAAAGATCTAGAGTTCTTACTCGGAACCGAATCAGAATCTTCGACAAACCCCATAGAATCGTCTATAGGATCCAACTTATTTCTCCGCGTTCTCGCCCTTTCTTTAAAAGAAAATGCCGCCAGTCCACTGAAAACCTCTCTCATATCACGTCTCACACCCGCATACAATCCAAATAACCCTCAACTCATTGCATTAAATTTCAAGGATCATATCATGACCCCAATCCGCATTCTTCGTGGGCTTGGTATCGATGTATTCGCGAACAGCGCATATGATACATGGGTTCTGCACACTATCTATTGTCGTTTACAAAACAATAAACATGGGCAAACTTTCGATGATGTTTGCGGAACCGCCGTGAATCCTTTATATTCGATGTTTAATCACAGCTGCGATCCCAACATTGATTGGAGACACGACGATGAAAACAGCACAGTCACCATGTTTGCTGAGAGAGATATCAGGAAAGGGGAGGAGATGTTCATTTCGTATATCGGGAGAGGCAAGGGTCTTAAGGAAAGACAAGGGAAACTTATGCCTTGGTTTGGCATGGCTTGTGCGTGTCACAAGTGTGATGAGGAAAAATTAGAAGCGATGGCGGCAGGTATCACTATCTGAGCCGGGAATTTTTAGTAGCGAAACCGTTTTTAGATAGACACCAGATCAACTTCCTGGCTCAATGTTGCTCATCAAAAATTACCCATTGCTTATTGTTTTTGTTTTCTCTGCCCATTGAAATTGGCATCAACAAGCCTAGGAAGTGATCCTCTATTATCTAAGCTTCTTGCAGAACTTTGTCTATGCACGTTTGGCACAATAGCATAAGTGTTATTTCTGTCGTGTATCGTTTAAACCTCGACAACTTTACATCACACGAGATCCCTTCAAAATGAAGTTATCTCATACTCCATATTCCTGGGTGAGAAACTCTGTCAAATTTATGGATCTTGATCCACTTTAACGATCATATGCCAAAACTTTATTATATAACAGAAAAAGTGTGACATAAAGTTATCGAGCTCACACAGAAGATCTACATGATATATCGTAGAGTTGAATCTGCTGACACCGGGAAAGATTAATCATACGCATGCATATAGCCGTGTCAGCGATAAGTAATAATACCAATCACATTGGACATGTACCATTGAAGCCTCTTAATTTTGTTTAAAAAAAAAAGTGGAAATCGTCAGTTTCCTCCCTGTTTTTCAATGTAAAGATGGTGTGTTATTCGTCGCCTCGTTCAACCAGCTAATGCTTTCTCCTCCAATGATATCTTAACGTTTCTTGCTTATCTGAACAATTGTGGATTTTGTTAATTGATCTCCAATGATGCATCATATTTCCTTGCATTGGCACCTGTCATCATTCTGCAGTATTCAATATCATCGCTGATTATGTTTACGACATCCCGATGCAGCACCCGTTACGTTGTGTTAAGTGGGTTTCTAAACTTCCGCAAGCTCGGCAGTTGCATCGCAGTTCAATGGGAACTTGTGCTACCCATATATCATCTCTATTATCTCGAGAAAATGAGATATGTTACTTCAATCGCTCAATGATCATTCAAATGCTGTACCTTCAACATGACGACCATTACTTATCTAGAAATTATACTTCTTCTATTCTTGTCCCTGTGGACTATCTATGGCGCTATTCATCGTCTATACTTAAGTCCCATTGCCAAGTTTCCGGGCCCAAAGCTTGCAGCTTTGACATCGTGGTATGAGATCTACTTCAACATCGTGCGTGATGGACAATGGCTTTGGGAAATCAAACGAATGCACGAAGAGTACGGTACGTTTGATTCCCTCCTCGACGTTTCATTGTAACTGAAAACTGCAGGCCCTATCGTGCGCATTAATCCTTATGAACTGCACATTAATGATGTGGATTATTATGATGAATTGTACGCGGGAAATACGAGAAAACGTGAAAAGTAGGTCATGGACAAAATTTAGCTTAATTTGGGAAGTTTGGGTGCTCCGATATCTTTGTATGAAGTCCTCGAGTCGAGCCACTCCAACTCATACCATATCCTAAAAGTCATTGGATTGCTGGTTTCATACTACCCCTTACTCACATACTCTTAAAGCACCAAGAATGGCAGGAATGACAAGGTCGATTGATGTGTCTAGGACTACACTTATATTTTTGCTTTTCACCTCAAATAATCACTAGATCGTGTAGGACTATCGTACTAATAAACAATGACAGATATCCATGGTTTGTTGGTGCTGGCGGTTCTCCAGGAAGTTCTTTTGAAACCATAGGACATGACCTCCATCGTCTTCGAAGAAACGCCGTCAACCCCTTCTTCTCCAAGCGATCTATCATGGCTATGGAGCCGCTTATAAAATCAAAAATCTCTCTACTGTCTGATGTATTTCAGTCTCATTTCGCTCAAGCAACCCCCATTAGTCTTCGGGTAGTGTTCTCATCGCTCACTTTGGATGTGATTTCCGATTATTGTTACGGGGAAGCCTTCGGCGCTTTGACTGATGAGAATTTGGCTGAAATATGGAGTGACACCCTTTCTCAAGTCATGTCTATAATGACTATTGTTATGCATTTCCCTATAGTGTATACAATTCTATCGTGGCTACCTAGTAGCCTAGCTGGGCCGGTGTTGGGACATCACAGAGTCAGTCGCAAGAATCCGTCTCTGTGTTCACAAACTAACACTGTTTGTACATACTAGAATTCAAGAAAACAAGTGGCACGTATTTTGAATCATGAAGATGTTGAGGGTCGTCAAAATACAATATTCCACGAACTTCGCGATAGTAGCCTTCTTCCCCCAGAAGAAAAGACACTTAGGCGACTCGCTGACGATGGAAATATCATGGTTGGAGCTGGAGGTGAGACCACAGCTCAAACTTTAGCGGTATTGTTTTATCATCTCCTGGATAATCCAAAAATGCTATCGAGGGTCAAGGATGAAATTGGCACCTTGGGTGAAGACATTACATGGGGGACATTGGAAACCCTACCATTTCTGGTGAGCCAACTCGAGACATTGAAAGTTTAAATCGCTACTAACGAACCCTCTCACAGTCGGCGGCCGTAATCGAAGCATTACGTCTCTCGAGCGTGGTAACCTCGCGCCTTCCTAGAATCGCACCCAATGAAGACATGAAATTTCAGAAATGGACAATTCCTGCTGGTGTATGTATAACCCTTTTCCATAGCCCCTTTGTATTGATCTTCATCGATATTTAAGTACCTGCTTACCATTCTCTCCCCCTTGACCACATTTACCATTTTGACGAAATTTAGACCCCAACAAGCATGTCTTACTATTTAATCCACTACTCCCCCGAAATTTTCCCCTCTCCTAATGAATTCAACCCGAGCCGCTGGCTTACGGAGTCAGTCTCAAAAGATTCGACTACTGGAGATGCAGTGCGCAAACACAGGCTGGACAAGTATTTTGTCCCTTTTTGCAAGGGGACCAGAATATGTCTTGGCATGAAGTATGAACTTCACCATGTTCCTACCTCTCTAGTGTTCTGACTAACAGAACAATCTCCAAAACAGCCTAGCGTATGCAGAATTGTTTCTCACAACAGCGTATATACTCAAACGTTTTGATCTTGAGCTTTATGGAACTACGAAGAGAGATGTGGAAATTAAGAGAGATCATTTTGTTGCAGCGCCAGCGGCAGGAAGTAAAGGTATTAGGGTTATAGTCACGCATGATAATGGGGAGTAAAGAAGTGACGGGGTGCGATATTTTGAAGTAGGTATTTATGCACTTTGGAGTCTTATCGGGATTTAGATTATATTTAGGAGCTTACACCACCTGCCTTTCCGTTCGTTGTCTCAGGGTGAAGAGTTTTTGTTCCATAAACTATGCGATTATCTGCTATTAGAAGACCATCAAATGGTTTCGGGGTCTCCAATGCCAACGTGTACAGCGCCATGAGAATTTTTGAGAGAGGAGTCAAGAGAGACTTGGGTAGCCATGTCGTAAAACGGTGTTGCTTTGGAGGACGTGGAATAGATTACACTTATCAAAACTTCAGCGCCCATATCTTCATTTGCTATATCTGGCTGAGATATCCCTGGAATTGCTGCATTAAAGAATCTCAAAGTAGTTGGATCTTGAGCCTAGTCTTCATTCGCAGTGTTGGTACTCATAGTAGGATATCAGTTACGTTCAACGGGAACTGCTAAAACCTATAAAGGATAAGAAGCTCTGCAACGCCCTGAGTGACAGAGGGTGTCGATCTGGACTGTGGCAACACTAACAACTGGAGGGACAGCTGGAACGGCAACCATGTCTCAATACGGGATACGGAAATTCGCAGCAACGTCGGTGTAAATGGCTTCAGTGCATGTGGCAGTAATGGCCTGTGCATGGCTAGCTAGAATTTGATTATACAAGGCTAAATATGGACGATAGGTGGGAAATAATACATCATCATAAGTACAATGGCCCATTTGCGGAGCTGCTGAATTCCAGCTCACAGTATCCTATGAATATTATGGACGACCGTGAATACCAGTTATCTGAAACCAGGATAATGAGTCATCTTTTGGGACTGTAAAGAAACAAGTGCTTGGATGTACATAGGCCTGAGATATATTAGTCATCAGGTCAAGAAGCGGCCTTTAACGTTGCTATTTTTAATACCATAGTATTCGGATCCTATGATGCAATTCTGCATCTCAAAGAACCTTTGAAAAGACTAGGGTTTTGGCAAGCCATTCAAATAGCCGAGTCATAGGTGATTTTTCAAATATCAACTAGGAATTGCCATTCCATCCCCTTCAATTGCTTCATGGTTCTGCGGTGATTGGTATTGACTTCCTTGATCAAAACTAAACCAAATGTAAAGATTCAAGGGTACCAAGTTGGGACGTCGTTTTGAAGGTCCAATATATCTCTTCACGCAGGTGTGGCTCCAGTCTGTGCATCAATGCTGATTTCAATAGCAATAGGATTGAATGACGCCCCGACGCTATCAACACGGGCGAGAACCGAGATGGTCAGGCGAAGTGATGCACTTGTTCTGCCAAATCTCATTTTGAGGAACGTAGAGAGTTCAGGTAAGGGATTTCGTATGTGTGGTTTATAGGCAATAAAATATTGGAAATCACTAGCTAGAGCCAAATTAGAACCAAGAAGGACCGTGCCACGATACAAGTCTGTTGAACAGTGAATGTTTTCACAATCAAGGAGCAGGCCAATGGACTGCATGTATTATTGACTGTGTAGATTAATTGTACTAAGGTAAAATCTAACTACGAAGTGGAAGTGATATATACACTGTAGCTAGGCGCACGTGCCACAACTTCCAACAGAATGGAATAAATTCAACATAGAATAAAGAGCTGAACATGAAGGATAATATCATTGCATACAAAAGGATGCATAAAAGGCTACCTGAATATGTGCCACAAATACACAACGCTAGGATTGTAACAGTTTCTCTTCGTAAAAAGTCCTGTTATGGTTGATCATTGGAGAAGTTACTGTCGGGTACCTACAATAGAAACGACCTCCGATTCGAGAGAACACGAAGACAAAAACGAAGATATCTTTTGGAAACTATCATGAAAGTTTGTCCACCTTGTGGCCGTTCGTTGGTGTCTACCTCCATGTATGTGAAGGTGGGGAGTTATTTGATTCTGGTCAGGCAGATTCCTAAAGTGGTGAAAAAAGGCTGACGGCCTCGGAAAGCTTACTTCTCCAAGAATAACGGCGCGGAAACACGAGTCTTGGCGCATGATACACGCATATTGGGAGGCTATACCGACCAGGCAACTCGCCGGGTCGTCAACCACCATGTGGTTAAATATAGAAATTTTCAACGATGATATTTCGATTATCGAGTCGTTGAAGAGCATACGATGAACCGCCCGACTAGATCTGGACAAACCGGTGCATGGATCCAAACTTCCCCCCTCGAGTCCTGACGATTATCGCTGATCGATACGAGCTTCTACACACGTGTCAACGAAAGCGACTAGGCCCAAGTGGAGTCTCACCGATTTAGCCATGACTTGCCTTTAAATGCCCTGTTCTTGACTATACGAGATGAGAATTGGAGCTGAATGCAGTCAACAATCTGTTCCACCGCTATGCCACAAATTTGCTCTCTAAATTTAGCTTTGTACGATACCATTGATACCGTTGGTTTGATGTACCTTCTTACATTCTGCCTTCCCCAGAAGTAAGGAAGCCTGGATTCGATAGAATACTAAAAACTGCTCACTGGTAGAAGTTTGGATGTTCATAAATGATTATTTATGAAATAAGCTCTACGGCGGGAAGCTGCTTCCGCGTCCGGAGCGATCTTGAATGGGCCCGAATCTGAGAACTGAAAAGCTTTACTTGTCAACTACAGCCGCTTGAATCATCACTATGAGGTGCGTAGTATGATAGTGGTCACGTCGAGTGACATTCGATATGCAACAAATCAATTCTAGACCCCGATTGAAAAAGATTGTTGCAAGGCCGACCCTTTGAATTCAGTGATGGCCTCCTCGTCGTGTGTTGTGTACCATGGAATACGCTCTGACAAGTTTTCAATTATATCATCATTCTTGGCGGCAAAGTAACTTCGAGAAAACACTTTGACCATGAAGAATGAGAGATTTGAGTAAGTAAATCCAAAGTATCGGTGAATTGAAAATGTTTTCTTGGGAATTGTAGTTGCTCTCGATACATACAAGAAGATGCTCTCTTCGTATCGAGCTCTTAGCACTCACATACTCTATGCTTCTATATATCTCGCAATCCAGTGATGGTCCTTGTGCTCCTGGTATCATAGAGTTTCAGGATCTTCGGTGCAGTAATTCTATGTCCGCCCGTAGCCGTGATCAAATCTTGTTCATTGTGTAGAAATACCTTGTAGGTACAGGTAGAGTAGATGCGGAGTGTGTAAAAAGGTGGAATTATTCCCACAAGCATAGAAAAATGTTTGAATTTGAAGCACACTAGTGCTGAATTGTTGCTGATGGGAATTATGGCCTACAGTTAGATCCACTAACAACAAAACATGGAAAGCGCTGACCGCATTCCATACCTTCGTCTGTCATTGCACAGAGCAGGACAATTTACCGATTCTTTCGAGGCATGATATGACGCTACTATGCTGCTATGCTTGGGACTCTCGAAGTTCAACTTGCGTGGAAATAGAATCTGAATATTAGGCTGATACTTCATTTATATCAAATTTATGTAAAGATTGAAATGGTAAGAAACATAAACTTTGATAAGTGTACGTATTGCGTTCATTCAGATTAACCTCTGCCTTATGCGATCGACCATTCTGAGACCCGAGACTTGTACACTCCATTCTTAGAAACTTTATGCCCAATTTTCTGGCGTAACAGAAGTCGTTAGTTATACGCCTGTTGCCAAAATGTTATGACCAAATCGTCGGCAGCTATTCTTGGATGGCCTCCAATTTCCAAAGCCTTCGATTTTGTCCACTTACGGCAACTGTGAGTTACACCTACGACTTGCGATAGACTGCGATCTTCCTCAGCAAAATAGTGCTGTGTTTTCGGTATCATATCAGTTCATCTTTTGCACTATGACCCCAATGAGTTGCGAGATTAGGTCCTCATTCTATCTGTCTTATTTTCAAATAGTATTCGAATCTATATTTGGGGTAGACAGAGCTTAAAGAAGCGTCAGATTCTCGATCGTATGGGTAACTTCAGGTACTAGGTGGGCAATCTGATTTGGATCACGCATGGCTATAGTAAGATCGTCTGGGAGTGTACCAGAGTAAAGAAGGTTCTACTACAGATTAGTGAATTCTTTGGAGAAATTGATGATTTCACTCACTTTTTTGACAGTGTCAAATGTATCTTCTCTCTCAGTATAATCGCGAATTACCTTGCTTGTGTTGAAATCGACATAGATCCTAGTATCTCTGATCCTAACAAGAACATTATCGAGTCTCATGAACAATCTGCACAAGAGAAGCATTCGGTCAGGCATAACCCGCAATTTGCAAGAAAACACAGATATTCCGTTGTCATCTAGCTCACTCTCGTATAAAACGACTTCTTCGAAAAACAGAATGGGATCTTGACGCTTAAGAAGGGCGATAGGTATCGGATCGGAGTTATCCAACGTAAACAATTTCCCGTTGGTTATAGTGCCTTTGTAATCTGTTGTATACGACCAGTCGAATGGCTTAACGATTTCTTTGATGCCTTCATGGGTTTTCTCCCTATATCATGTTAGCTTTGACATGTTGAAACCCAGAAATTCCGATTCCCTACCTGCTACTCGACCACTCTTTTGAATAGGCTACTTTTAACATATTTTTGTCCGTCTTGTCCACGCGATCCAGGGCATCGTATGCATTGAATTCCATGCGCCATCCACTCGCTACGTGCTCGATCGCAACCATATTATCACCAAAGATCATCTCTGGAACCGGTATGCCGAGCTTCTCTGACATCTGATCTATTGGACCTGATTTCGAGATTGGGAGTTTACGTGCACTAATTTTGAAGCCTTTCTGAATATGCGACACAGTAGCGGTATCTGCCGCACTGGGCATTGGGTAGGTCTCATTGATAGGACCGTTGAATGCCATGATTGTAAATTGTAGATTGGATATGAACGACGTGTGAGATAATGAATGATTGATCTGGTCTGAGTCCGATTCAAGCACTGATCAACTTCAGAATGGCTCTTTTCGATTTCGTCTTTGGCCGATATGAAATGCGAGACAAGGTAGAAGCAGAGCTCTAATCCAAGCTCGGTTCAGTAAAAGCTTAAGTTCGAGTTCGAGTTCCGGTTCCAGCCCAAGATTGCTCCTCGTTCGATTCCAAGAGTGATGTGACAATGGTTTGTTTAATCTGTAGGGAGAATGAATACCTAAGTATGGCGCAGAAGATGCACAATTGTGAGTGTATACTACGCTACCTACCTATGCCTCTTTGGTGGGGTGAGACGAGACAAGGCTGCCTCGAGGCTGCTTTAGTTGTTTTGGTGGGCACGTGGTGAGTGGGGAAAGCTTGCCTTCTCTCGAGCCTCTCTCCTCTCAAACCTCTTCCGAAATCTCACTCCTCACTGGGCAATTCTCGGATCGGTTTCGTGTGTTGCTGTGTCAACAAGCATTGACTTTTTAGCCGCTGCCTTTTCCAGCTTTTCTAAATAATAACCTCTCGTCTCGTCCGTCACCTTGGATCTCCAAAGATTTCTCGAATATATCAATAACACTTTCGTTATCATCCACTATTTTACTAACCTAGCAGTCAAACTCCTTCAGACCCCTTCAAATTACTTCAATCGGCCAAGATCCTTTCAACATTTTCATCAATTCTTGGCCTTTATCTCGAATACCTCGCAATGGCTGCCCATGCCCTTGAATCGCGCTTTGAGCGGATGTCTGTGAATGATGAGAACGATCCCGGGGAGGGAAAGAAGTACATGTCCAAGGTGAATAACTTCAATACCGAATATCAAATGCATCGTAGCTAATGGATACCGAGCAGATCGCATCTACCACATCTTCCAACACACAATTATCACAAAATGCAAATCGAGCAAACCTTCTGAAGATGGCCTTGCAAAATAAGAATACAGTAAACACAATCACAACAGTCACAGCTTCATCACAGGAGCCAGCTTCTCCTTCAAGGAAACCAACTACATCATACCGAGATTCTGAACAAGTTGCCAGGATCGAGCGCAAATCGAACCCTATGTATCAGGAGCCAGCTCCAGTAAAACAGTTTCATCTCGGCATGTTCGAAATTGGTCGACCTCTAGGTAAAGGCAAATTCGGCCGTGTATATCTGGCAAGAGAACGCAGTACTGGATTTGTTTGTGCCTTGAAAGTTTTACACAAAAATGAGATACAAAAGGGCAAAGTAGAGAAACAGGTCCGACGGGAAATTGAAATTCAAAGTAATCTACGGCACCCAAATATTCTACAATTGTATGGCCACTTTCATGACAGCAAGCGAGTCTTCCTAATCCTAGAATTTGCTGGCAAAGGAGAACTTTACAAGCATCTTCGTAGAGAGACAAAATTTCCGGAATGGAAAGCAGCTCACTACATTGCGCAAATGGCTGCCGCTCTGAAGTATCTCCACAAAAAGCATGTCATGCATCGGGACATCAAACCAGAAAACATTCTGGTCGGCATCCATGGCGAGCTCAAAATCGCAGACTTTGGTTGGAGTGTCCATGCCCCTAACGGTAGAAGAAATACAATGTGTGGAACTTTAGATTATCTTCCACCCGAGATGTTGCAGAGCAACAGCAACTACTACAACGAGAAGGTTGATTTGTGGAGTCTGGGTGTGTTGATGTACGAGTTTCTAGTTGGCGAGGCCCCTTTTGAGGACACTGTCGTCATGACACACAGGAGGATAGCAAGGTGTGAAATGACAATTCCAGGCTTTGTTTCCTCAGAGGCAAAGGATTTGATCAAGAGGGTATGTTCGAATCATCTCAACATTCGTCTCACGCTAATTATTGTCATAGCTACTGGTACTTGATCCCGAGAAACGAATTCCCCTCGAACAGGTTGAGAAGCACCCCTGGATCATTAAGCACTGTGTGAAGGGTGAGCGAGCTAGTATGCGGGATTCAAAATCCACTGGTAGCAAGTCTCCGCTGGAGAGTAGCAAAACTCCCCTAGAGACCCGTGAGGAATGATTTGACGAATTCTGTTTTGTTTTGAGCATCGGCGTTTAAGGAGTGGAATGATTGAGATGATTCTTGGGGAGAACAAGTTGAGTAAGAGTTTGGGATTTGCATCTAATGTTTCCATTACACTGGCGCCTATCTTGATATACATTTCTATACCCGAGTACCTAAGTACTGAATACGATTATTTAACAAAGCAAACTTTCTATTATTACATGGGCGTATCTCATAAAACGACCTCACTTGTAGATCTCGTCAAAGGGTCGAGTATCCGAGTAACACGAATCCCAAACTTCGTTAACTACCTTTACGGCTTGAACGTCATCTTTACACCAAGGTCTAGCCAATACCGACTTGACTGCTCTCCTGCGCACGCAGTCCTGGTGTTGTTGCGTTACCCTGTAGTTATTTCTCGTCCAGAACTCTCTTGCCCATCTACATTCTCCACTCAGACTTGCTGCTCTGATCTATGTCATCGTTTAGCTGTTTTTTTCTGTACTCGTACTAGGCCAGGGCAGACAAACCTCCGAACAAGCTGCATGTCGCAGATCTCCCCAGTCCACCTTCCATCTTAAATGATCCCAAGCATGCACCATTTCATGTGCCAATGTATCCTCCACATGTTTACTATCCCTCATCTCATTCGCACATAATTGAATGCCATGCTCGGGGCTGAAACCCCCACCTTGCCTCACCATTTTCCCATCTTCTGTGACTCGTGTGGGACATCTCCTGCAACGTATGTTATCTGCATCAAGCTTCCCATTGAGATCTCGTATGTTTTTTTGCATAAATATGACGATCGGTGAGTATTTCAAGTTATAATCTCGCCATTCTTCACATCGGTCGCAGTCGCGCTTCTCATGACGAGCGTATTGATCTTCGCGATAGAGCATCTGGTGGGATGGAGGCATTGTGCCAAGTAGGATAGAGAACCAATTGCGTGTTCGAGCAGTTGGGTCGAATTGCGGTTCCGACTCCTTCGCAGAGTCTGGCACAAGCGGAGGCTTATTTCCGTCCGGGGATGACATTGTGGATAAGTAGCTACAACACTTACGCTTTGCGATGTACCAAGTAGAGCGCTGTTTGTTGATACAACAATTGTTCACAAAAATAACTTTTGGTGGGCGGTGGGAGAATTCTGCCGGCATCGGATTGATATAAAATAACCCACGACAACATTCATTTCTATGATGCCTTGCTAGGTACACATACACATTACACGCCATTTTTTGATATCTTGTCAAACGTATTCTACATAGCAGGATGAACGTTGGCAAGATGAAAACCCCAAAATCTTTAACTATAGTTATAAAATTAGGTACTTACAAACCTCTTCTTTTCAAAGGCCAGAAGCTAAGTCACGGGATGTTATAGGGACCAGTTCCATCGTGGATGAGAAAACTCATGAGCCGTTATTGAGTATTTTGAGTTTGATTGTGGAAACTGCTGTGGGACTACACAAAGATGGACACAAAGTTATTATTGTATCCTCAGGAGCTATTGGAGTTGGGCTTCGAAGAATGGACTTGGATAAGAGGCCAAAACATCTTCCCCGAGTACAAGTATGTCTCGTTCAAAGCAGCTAGTCGGTGAATATTTAACTAATATTGATGGATGTAGGCTTTGGCAGCAATTGGACAATGTCGTCTTATAAGTCTATGGGATAGCTTGTTCGCTCACTTGCAACAACCTGTTGCACAAATTCTGCTCACGAGAAATGATATTGCAGATGTAAGCTCACCATTTAAAGATGAATCACTACATGACTTACAATTTGTAGCGAACCCAATACCGAAATGCTCAAAATACCTTGCACGAGCTTCTAGAGATGGGCGTCATCCCTATCGTTAACGAAAACGATACCCTAGCCGTCGCTGAGATCAAATTTGGAGACAATGATACTCTATCAGCTATCACTGCAGCTATGCTCCATGCAGATTACTTATTCCTGATGACTGATGTCGATTGTCTCTATGATAAAAATCCTCGAACGCATCCAGATGCACAAGCAATTGAGGTTGTTGAAGACATCTCCGCATTACAGGCCGATGGTAGCCGTTCCCCATTCAGTTCTTATGCCCTCTCGAAACAAATGCACTAACTTTCCGTCTTCAGTATCAAGTGCTGGCTCTAGCCTCGGTACAGGGGGGATGTCCACAAAAATCGTTGCTGCCCGTCTAGCCACCTCTGCAGGCGTAACGACTGTCATAACACGGTCCTCTAGCCCAGGAAACATTGCGAGTATAGTGAGCTATGTTCAATCCCTCAAAAATTCTGCTTTGGGCGGTAAAAGCGGTGATATTGTTTCGCAATCACAGACACCAGAAAATCTTACGAGATCCAATTCCACACTATCTCTTACTGGTGTAACATCGTCGCTTATGGAGCCACCTCTACATACCAGATTCCTTCCATCGCATCAGCCGATCCGAGACCGCTATTTCTGGCTACTACATGGTCTCTCTCCACATGGAACGATATATATTGATGCTGGCGCTCATCGAGCATTGGCGGCCAAAGCTGGTCTGCTTCCTGCCGGGATTGTAGATGTAGAGGGCAGCTTTGCCCAACAAGAAGCTGTGCGTCTAGTGGTTGTTGAGCGCCCAAGCTCGCCAGATGCAAAGATTGTGGCAGGGTCGGGAGTTGAAGTGGGTAGGGCGTTAGTAAACTACAGTGCAATGGAGATAACTAGGATTAAAGGTGTGAGAAGTAGTGAGATACATGGGTTGTTAGGCTATGCAGATAGTGAGTATGTTGCTCTGAGGGAAAACATAAGCTTCTTCGAGAGGGGGAGTAGAAGTGCGACACCGGTTCTCAGTTAATTATCAAATCTAGACTTAAAGATAATACTGAAAACAAGTTTCATCATCTAATGGTAATTGTGACAGTTCTAATGAATATAGTAGATATAACGAAAGAAAATATTCACAGGAAGTTTATCTTCTAAATGTTCTAATCGTTCGTAAGAGCTGTAATATAATATATATAGAAAATAGAAATTATTGCTTAGTAGGATCTGATTGAAGTGATTTGATTGATTCAAATCTTTTTGAGAAAAAAAAAATTGTATTACAGCATAGTATAAAATACTTTAAATAACGTAGTTTAACACCGAGTAGCTAATATCACCGAGTGGCTCACTTTCATCTCAATTTACATCTTTCTATTTCAATATACATTTTATTAATAATCTATAATAAATTCAAGTAATTAAAAATGTTGGTTCGAGAAGGATACGGAAGACGTAGTACCCACGTATTGTAGGTCCTAATTGTCTAATTGTATTCTATCTGAAGAGCTAGCTATGTAGAGAAGTAATAGGCCTTATATAGACACTATTGAAAGAGCTAGTCTCTTCCGCATTCGCTTAATATCTTTGATACAGTAGCCATTGTATTGAAGTTATTCTCTTATTCACACACTCGGAACTCTTTTTTATAGCTTCAAATACAATAACTAAAAAAAAATTCATAAAATCATTAAAATTCTCTATCTATTGATTAAAGTTCCTAATCTCTTATTAATAGAATCAATCCCTTTCTCTAATTCCTTTTCACTCACTTCATTACCTTGATATTAATCTTATTTATATTAATTAGATCAATAAAAGCTTAGCATAGCTTTCCTTTCATTCTTGCATCCACTGAATTAGTTGGATTATTAATCCAGATTATTTCAATAATTTCTCTTTACTTATAGGATTGATATAATACTATAATATCGATTATTAATCTCTTTTTACTGATTATACCTAGCTTAATAAACAAGTCATATAACAACTTTGAATTAGTATACAGAACTAATAAAATCTCCTTATCGAGAATAGCACTAATTATAAAAATAATTACCACATCGATATCGAATCCTTAAACTAATCTATATAATTCTAAAGCTAAAACACTACGTGTAATTCTTTTATACTTAATAAATAATTAATAAATGATATTAGTATTATTATATTTATCCATTATAACAATTACATAGCCTATTTGAAATGAGTAATCCTTATTATTAGTAAAAGAGGCATCAGCGAAAACAACGATTTTGAGTGAATCCAGATTAAATAATATATAGTTGAGTCCCCTAACGGAATTTTCTTTTTGCCACTTGATATGCTTATTCAATACTGTAATATTATCTTTATTGAATTGTATTATTTATACTATTATAAATAAATCAAAAAATACTTCAGATTGATATATAGTTGTAATATATACTCTACGAGCTTACTATACAACATATTGATTATATATAGAAATATACTTTCGAATCTTGTTGTATATCCTATAAATATTTATAGATTCTATAGAAACGAATTGTAGATTGTTATATTGCTTTTTTTGATTGAAATAAATATTATCATTTTGAAATATAAAAATAACATCGTTAAACTTCAATAAATAATTGTAAATTAGCTTCTTTTAATCCTTAATTATAAAATTAGTTTGTTTTAGTTTTTTGTTCTTATTTCAAAAAAACGCATTATTTCCAATAATGATTATATTATCCGTTTTGAGATCTATAATATCGAATTCAGTGTTCTAATTGTTAGTATATAGAATATAGGGATTATATATAGATTATTGTATTCTAAGTTTCTTATAATAATGAATATAATATATCTTAAATTAATGGTTTTCTGCTTTCGGAATTGTTGGTTCGAGAAGGATACGGAAGATGTAGTACTCATGTATTGCAGGTTCTAATTGTCTAATTATATTCTATCTGAAGAGCTAGCTATGTAGAGAAGTAATAGGTCTTATATAAACATTACTGAAAGAGCTAGTCTCTTCTGTATTCGCTTAATATCTTTGATATAGTAGCTATTGTATTGAAGTTATTCCCTTAAAATGAATTCTCTTAAAGTGAATTCTCTTGTTTATATATTTGGAACTCTCTTTTATAGCTTTAAATATAATAATTGAAAAAGAAATTCGTAAAATCATTAAAACCCTCTATTTATTAATTAAAGTTCCTAACCTCTTATTAATAGAATCAATCCCTTCCTCTAATCCCTTTTTATTTATTTTATTGTTTTAATATCAATCTTATTCATATTAATTAAATTAGTAAAAACTTGGCATAGTTTTCCTTTTGTTATTATATCTACTGGATTAATCGAACCATTAATCCAGATTACTTCAACAATTTCTTTTCACTTATAGAATTAGTATAGTGTTATGATATTGATTATTAGTCTTTTTTTATTGATTATATCTAGCTTAATAAATAAGTTATATAATAACTTTAAATCAATATATAGAACTAATAAAATCTTCTTACTGAAAATAATATTAATTATAGAAGTAATTACTATATTAATATCGAATCCTTGGATTAATCTATATAGTTCTAAAGTTATAATATTATATATAACTCTTTTATACTTGATAAATGATTAATAAATAATATTAGCATTATTGTATTTATCTATTATAACAATTATATAATCTATTTGAAACAAGTAATTCTTATTATTAGTAAAAGAAGCATTAGTAAAAACGACGATTTTGAGTGAATCCAGATTAAGTGATATATAGTTGAATCTCTTAGCGGAATTTTTTTTTTGTTATTTGATATGCTTATTTAATACTATAATATCGTTTTTATTTTTTTGTATTATTTATACTACTATAAATAAATCAAAAGATACTTTAGATTAATATATAATTGTTATATATGCTTTATGGACTTGTTATACAATATATTGATTATATATAGAAATATACTTTCGGATCTTGCTATACATTTTATAAATGTTTATAGATTCTATGAAAACGGGTTGCAGATTGTTATATTGCTTCTTTTAATTAAGATAAATGTTATTGTTTTGGAATATAAAGATAATGCTATTAAACTTCAATAAATGGTTGTGAGTTAGCTCCTTACAATCCTTAGTTATAAAATTAGTTCGCTTAAATTATTCGTCCTCAGCTCGAAGAAATGTATTGTTTCCAATAATAAGTATATCATTCGTTTAGAGGCTTATAATATCAAATCTAGTATTCTAACTGTTAGTATATAGAAGACAGGGGTTATATATAGATTATTATATTCTAAGTTTTTTATAATAATAAATATAAT
>PQXK01000292.1:0-44449 GCA_004786245.1 Botrytis hyacinthi | reverse complement strand
GAGGGGGGTTGTAAGAATGTCCCAGAGATCTATGTTTTCTTTTTTTCTTGTGTGGGTATCTGGCCCTGGTTTGGGATTTGGTGAGACGATTAGATTGGGAATTTTGGTATGTAAGGGTATGGAAATAAGTCTGGCTGACTGATAAAGACAGTGAGAGGAATGCTTGTAAATGAGATGTATATTATGATATAGAATCTATGTAGTTGAAAAAGGTCTGCTAAAATGCGTACCTTGACAACATTAAAGAGTTTCCAAGTCATGACATGTCATTTAAAAATATGAATAGTATATGGAAAACTAAATCCAAACATCTCACATATATGTGACGCAAACGCAATGGAAGCAACCCCCAAAAGTGTTAGGTTAATACGATATATATATCTCACAATCAACAAAGCACCTACCTCGCGCCCTACAACGATTTCTTCCCCTCCTCACCCCTCTCCCTCCTCCTAATCAACCCCTCCAACCTCCTCAACCCAAACATTCCCGGAAGCACCAAATCAAAAAACCAACTGCCAATCCAATTTCTCGCAAACCAAACAATCCACGTTTTGTTCCCCCTCCAAAGCGTTCTCTGTCCCCCTTTCACAACCGCATCTACCACACCCTTTGCATATTCCACATTGGGCATTGCATTTCCACTCTGACTATGCTTTACTCGGGTCTGGAATTCATCTTCGATTTCGAGATAGAGGGATGAGGGGGGAAGTGTGCGGGGTGTACGCGCGATATTGGATTGTACGCCACCTGTTACAACGACCATTACGCGCACGGAATAGGGAGCGAGTTCGAGACGGAGAGTGCGGGAATAGGCGTGTAGGGCAGCTTTGGAAGCGTTGTAGACGCTGCCGAAGACGTAGGGGAGGATCTGGTGGTGGGGTGTTAGGATGTTGTTTGAAGCGAAGTGATGGTTCAGGCGGGAGATGGGACGAGAATATGAGATGGACTTACAGCTGCTAAACTTCCAATATTGACAATGAGTCCCTTTCGTTTAATCAATAGAGGTACAAAAGCCTGGCACATAGCCATGACCCCAAAAACATTCGTCTCAAAACAATGGCGCGCATCGTCCAAATCTACATCCAAAGCAGGCAGCGTGCAATTTCTCCCCCTAAATTCTATCCATTAGCAGCGCATCCCCAATCGCATCTCTCGTCATGAACCCTTCCACAATCTCTCCCAGAAATATGCTCCTCACTCACGCATTATTAACCAGCACATCCAATCCCCCAATCTCCCCATTCTCAATCCATCCCTCGATTTCCCTCTTGGCTCCCTCAATACTCTTCCCATCCGTAACATCTAGACTCAATGTTCTCATACCATATTCCGCCAAATCAGTTATTTTAGTCGCCGAGCGAGCGCTGGCAATAACGAGATAGCCGCGAGCATGAAAATCGAGGGCGAGGGAATGTCCGATTCCGCCTGCAGTGCAACTGCGGATTTGTTAGTCTAGATATATGGTGTGAGAAGAGAAAGGGAAGAGGTACCCTGTGATTAAGACTGTTTTTTGGGTGGCCATGGTGAGGTAAGTTGTGTTAGTATAGTGGGTATATTGAAGAAGCAATCGCAGTGACAAGTGCACACTGCCGGCTAAATACGAAAATGGGAAGAGAGACTGCTCTAGGAAAGGAAAGGCGAGAAGGGTCTCAGGACGCAAGGAAAGAAGTTTTCCACAACGGAAGAGCAAAGAAATCGTTATACCACCTTGAGCCAAGTGAAATCATACTGTGAAGCTTGGACTTATAAATTCCTTTGGAGTTTATTTATCTTGAAGCTTGAAAGTTGTGGTTTGTGGAGAAGAAAGATGGGGGATTCACGCTTGACTTATAGCTTGATAGTTGTGCAAGGTACCACTAACTGTATAGGTTACATGGAAACCCGAGACACCAAATAGAACTTTGTACTGAAAACACGCATTTTTCAAACACTTCTTAATGATATCAATATCCAATCAAATATCGATGATGTAGATAAATGATATTTAAAAGCTTTATGTGTATATATTCGGCTTTTAATCCAAAATAGTGATCAATTCATTTGATATCAAATATTGAAAAGACAGAGTATTTCGGGTGTCCCAGTGTCTCCAACTTGCTGCAAAATATTTCTCGTCCTTCCTACAACACATGATTATTTTGATTCTGATATCTCAACGTGTCAATGGAATATTTGATCATTATAAATGTCCATTATATGGTCTCTAAATACATAAACTGTAATGCCAATATGTCGCTCATAAACCAAGGCCCAAAATGCTCTCGATATGCAGTTGCCATGATATCTATTCAACGCCAATAACCATCCAATTCAAACCCCAGACCTGAATGCATCCACCATAACCAAACTAAAAAAGGGTATTTTTCTTCCTAGGACTTTCATCCTCCTTAAGCAAACATTTGCTTTCGAGCCACCTCGCAAATTTCGTAGACGGGACATCAACTGCCCTCCAAAACACATCTGCTGTCCATAATATAATTGGTCCATAAACTAGCAATCCGGCCCCCCAAAAAGCATGCCTACCTATAAAAGAATCTTTTCCAATCGTATTTTCGAACAAGGGTCCAAAACGAGGTTCGAGGATTGTAAGGCAGAGATTGTGTGTCAAATATAGGGCATATGATATATTGCCTAGATATTGAGGAATTGGTAGATTGAAAAGAGATTGTAAGCTAGTAAGTTGTGTGCATGCAAGTACGATTTGAAAGGCTGCCAGACAGAACCAAACTCTCTGCCCACTATATGGTTCCGGAGTATGCGCATTGAGGGTTGAGAGGAACGGAATTTCGTCAACATGCTCGTTTGTCCAAGAGGAAATATAAAGACCACATATAACGTTAAGAATCCAGAATACCTTCATGCAAATGCTTTTGTTGGTTGCCGTACTGATACTCGAAGTCTCGGATGCTGTATCAATGGATAATTTTCTGGTTTCATCGCCAAATTCGGTAGTAGGAAGGATAGGGGAGGATTCGGCAGAGTTGGATGGCGTCGAGTTGTATGATTGGAGGAGTGTAACTTCGGCAATGAACATTCCGCCTAGAAATTCAACGGCGTGTAATTGTGCGCTCCAGAAACAAAAAGACATGATGCATGCTAGAATGAGAAGCCGCATATTTATACGAGCATGAGAAAGCCCAAGTATAACAATAAATAGAAGCATCGATTGCGCGAATTCCACAGGGATTGTCCAAAGTGCTGGATTATAACGTGGCAGAGGCAATGAAGGGTCGTCCCACCTCCAGGATGATTGTAAAAGCTGCCAACAAGTTTCGTACCAATTCCCAATCTGGGCGCTGAGTGACCATAGGGGAAATCCGTATCGAGCTTCGGAGAGCTCATAATACACGGCCATAGACATTATAAGGAGCGTTATGAAGGATGGCAAGAAGAGACGGACTGCGCGGCGGAAGACGGACGACGATAATGTAGATGCAAGTGCCGAGTATTGTTGAGAGTGTATTTGCTTAAGAGGTTTGTAGGTAAGGACGAATCCAGAAATGATGAAGAATATATGTACCATTGGTCTGGCAGAATATAGTACTCGAACAAATGGGAGTTGTATAGGTGATGACGGGGCACCATCCTCATAAAGTCCATATGGCTCAGTCCACCATCCAATATTTTCCTCAGTATAATGCCCCATGAACACGATGAAGGAAGCCACTCCGCGGAGGCCATCGAGATATGAAGTGGGATGTAACTTTTGCGTCTTTGGCGAACTAGGTCGGATCGTTCTTCTCTGTAAGAAACTGGGTATACATCCATATGCGAGCTTTTGAAGTAGGCGTTTCCCTGAACTCAAGATGACCGTGTAGTCAGAATTCTTCTGCGAATCCGGTTCCATTATTGCCCATAGCATTTGGGGTTTATACCCCTTGGCTACCATCATGAGGAACAGAGTTAAGTACTGACAATACCTGATTGTGCCGCACTGTTCAGAGTCGTGATAGTTTCTATGAAGAGAAAGATGTTTGACTCGCTCACAAAGATCGAACGGTTCTGTGTGCAGTCTAGTATTTCTGCAATGCCATGTAAATATGTTAAAGAAACTTGGCTGGGATATCTAATCAAAACCAAAGATCTCGCAATGAAAGTAAGAGAGATTTGGGTAAGGGAAAGACATGAAGGAAACATTCACTCGGCAAGAGCATCTACTCATTCTTCAAACCATACAGCCCTCAAGCATTTGACTCGGTCCACAGTCATAAACAGAAAACAAGCCTCTTTCGGATGGATCGACTAATTTGCGGGGGCGTCGCTGGTGAATTTAAAGTTATATTTTTACTCTCAAGCTCCGATTTGTCTTGAATTGAAGCCCCGACTATTACCCCTTTGGCTTTAGTTCCACGGTACGGCATTTCCTACTCGCTGCCATCCACTGTTTGCAACAAGAGTGATGCTTGAAGTGATTTGCCTGTTGATACTGAATGGGATGATATTTCCGTACCGGACATAGCACGTCGATCAGTCACGCTTGTGGTTTGTCGATGAAACGATCATTTTGTTTCGACTTTATTTCCCAGGAAATATCCATAAGTAAATGCTTGATCGATCAAATCGTTGTGTTGCATTTTTCATCTCTAACAAGTCTGCAGAGCCAATGCTACAGTTTCTGCTTGAGGTGCATCATGCAACTTCGAAATCCTCCTCCTGTTGCGTGGAAGGGTGCGGTTCGAGTAGGTGTTGCAACTTACCAGTACCTATGGTACAACTTGGAGTAAAAAGTGGCAAGATACAGTGGGATATCTCCGCCAATAGAATCATCAGAGACATCCGTGAAGTAAGCTGCTACTGGTGATTAGACTGTTCAGCTGAGCGGGTGGTGGAAGCGGGAATGTTCTCTGACCAAAAAAGTATCCTTAAGTCAGGAGAACCTTGTTTGATGGATCATGGCCCATGGGAATTCCATGATGGAATGTATTGGTGGAGCACGGGAAAGACCCCGACTAAAGTTGGAGGTTTCAGACCACAATCTGGGATTCTTGAGTTCTAGAACCAATGGAATTGATAAAAGATTGCATTTACGATATAATCTAAATAAGCTCCAAGGTTGGATTCTTCTAATATCAAACTGTAAAGGCAGATGACAGGATTCAAGAAGAACTTCCATGGAAGGAAGGGGAGGCATCAAGTTTCCCATCGTCAGTGTCGCAGACTCGCCGTGTCATTTCTGAAATCTATGATGTGGTTGGAATATTGAAGAAAGTGATCTAGGTTTTATTTGTTTAACATGGACATGGCGGCGTGAGTTGTGATTTGTCAAGTATTATATCAATCCTTTTTTTTTCTCAAATCATATACGGTACCACCAAAGCTTCACTACCGGCTTGGCATCTTTGATCCAGTTGTATCTACGATAGATATCGTTATCGAGAACTCAACTCTGTACAGGGGAAAGATCTCGTAGGACCTTCAACTTTCATACTTGATATAGTATAATCGTATTCACATTGCTCAACTTGCTCAACTTGCTCAACGTCTTATGTGTACGAATGCTGATATCCACCATAACCAGATCATTCTTTAACCAAATCAACTCATGTTTTCGTACAACAAAGTATAAATGATGTTTATCATTATCAGCCTCGTAAACAGATGACGAACCACCTAATATATTTCCATCCACAACCCACAAATCCCTGGCAAGGTGTAGTAAGACTTCGACAATTCAATTAATTTGATAATGAATATCATCATCACCTCGAAATTTCTTGTGGCGGGGGGGTTTTGAGATATACACAATCCGGCTGGCTCAATGCGCTTTTGCTTGCAAGTCTTCAGTCAATCTGACACGAAACATCAAAGGCGCACCCTACATACCGTGCCGTCGACTCTGCGGACCACGCCGAACATATGGCGTATAATTGATTCGGCTTGAGTGCTCCACGTTGGCGCCACGGAATTTCATATCTCTTCTTGTCAAATGTCAAGCTATTGCTGAGCAAGCTGAGGTAGGTTGGCAATGACCAGTCTCACATTGAGATTTTCGCTAGGGGCTTTGATGCCAATTGTGCCATCATCGTGCCAACTAGAGTCTGCGTTGCATTAATGAAGGATCAAAGCTGAGGAAGCCTGCACGTGATGTGTACAATGTGTCGAACGAGGGTCGGTGCGAGAGTGATATTGAATTGAGTACATCTCCCAATCCTTCATATTGATTATGCCCAAGTTAATGGGATGAGCGAACAGATACTGCCTCGATTCACCCGTTGGTTTGTAGGTTTCAAAATCTTCAGTGCTACTTTAATGGGTAAGAATACTTACACAGGCAACATAAATAAAAGACGAAAGGACGGTACGCTAGACAAGCATACACCGCTGAATGGGGCTGTGAGGAAATGAGATATAGTGCAGACGGATCACTGCAGATACCAATCGAAAGGGGACTTCTTCCTTTCTTTACCTCCATCTTATGGGAAAATTGGCAAGGAGCCAATGACGCGCATAATCAGACTCTTCCGCAGAACGGCATCTATATATAGTATCGTGGTAAAAAGGCGTGGGGGAATCATCATCCTTCATCGCCATTTATGATATTCAATCGGTCTACGTACGAAGTGCACTTAATAAACATGCTATCTACCTTCAAGCGTAGATCGCTTTTTATGTTTACATCTTGCAATCTTGCCCTCATAGGAAGAGAAATAAATCAACATGTGTACTTCAAGTGGATGAGACATTGTCGAGTGGTGCAAAAATTCACGATTGGAGTCTAAAATCTAACTATTGAAGGCATGGCCTTTTCAACCATAGTCGGTCAGATAACGTATCTTTCCAATTTGCGCTCTCTTCCTTTTTATAACAATTCTCTCTGGTCTGTTCATCCCTATCTCCTACCAAGGCACTTCTGCTCCATCAAAGCCCACGAAGGTTCCTGAAGTTGTCTCCTTGGTTACTGTATCGATCTATTTCAAAATTTTCATCGTCAGTGAACAAGTCCCCCTAAAAGTCAAGATATCTTACCTGTGTGAGAACCCCTTCTGCACTTTGTTCCACGGTCATCGGTGGCGCAGGAACACCAATGCTATCTGCAAAAGTTTGTCGATTTTTTGTCTGGACCCATCTACGTATGATGAGTTTTCTCTCTCTACAATAGTCCAATTTTGAGGACTCGCCCGGCATGAATCGTCAAAACTATCATCTTCTCCTCGTCATCATGTATCCTTTTTGGCAGCATAGTGTATTGCCGCTTTGCTAGTTCCATACGAAAGAGTTGGCACTCCGGGTATCATAGCCCCAATACTCCCCAAGATACTTTCAATAATAACAAACTCTGCGGTAGTGGAAGCTCTGAGGAAGGGAATGAGGGTTTGATAGAGGGCAATCGGTCCCAGTGTGTTGGCATAGAAGTCAATTGCGATAGATGAAAGCGGTGTATCAATTGTTGACCTGAAACAGGTTCCACTCCCAGCATTTGCGATGAGGACGTCGATTTTCTCAATATCCCTGGCTTTCAAATCTTCAGCCAATGCTTTGTGAGAAGTTTCAATCTCTCTCGTGGAAGTGGTAGAAATTGAGAGGTAAGTGATGATTAAGTCACTGTTGTCAGCTTTTGGAAGTGCTTTGAGAGGGGCAACATCAGTCCCTTCATTGCGGACTATCACTACCACTGTAGTGTTGGCGCGTTGAAGTAATATGGAGACAATTCCAAAACCGATTCCTGAAAGAATTTAGAATGAAGTGCCTGTATACATGTTATGGTTACTTGCCCCGATTTGCGCCTGTGATAAGATATAAAGTATTTGGTGCCATTGTTTGCCGATTCGCTTTCTATACACGTTTTCCTACGATTGTAATAAATGAAAGACCAGAACGGCTGAACTGAAACTTCTGGATCCAATTTTGACTCCAACGTAAATAGGATACTTTTATGCTACACCCCAACTTCCAACAGTGGAATTGGGCATGGTACATATTGAGTGCAAGATATGTCCATACAATATCAGTACCAACAATTAATTACTATAGTAGGTAGCTATGCTGACAACATCACCAGATGGTGCATGGGTCGACGGGACACTTCTTAATTTTCAATTTTTTTAACAAATTCATTCTTCAATTGTTTGATATCAAATTTCACCTTTTTACTATTCTATCTCTAATGAATAATTATCACAATTTCTTAGATATCTAAATTGATATATTGAAAGATATCTACAAGTCAATTTTTTGTAATGTCCCGTCAAACTGTACACCCACACTAGTGGATCTACAAAATCTGTCTTCCCTTCCGGATCGTCGAGTGATCATATCAACTCTCTTTATGCGGAATATTGTTTTCTTCGATGTGACTAAAAATCTCACATTGCCCTGTCGAAGAATGCAAAAGATTCAATGGGAAAACAGTTACGAAGTCATCAAGTCG
The DNA here is from genome assembly GCA_004786245.1 of Botrytis hyacinthi. Classification (NCBI taxonomy): domain Eukaryota; kingdom Fungi; phylum Ascomycota; class Leotiomycetes; order Helotiales; family Sclerotiniaceae; genus Botrytis; species Botrytis hyacinthi. The sequence continues at coordinate 36,078 of PQXK01000292.1, read as the reverse complement.
TCTATTTGTCTATTCGTCAATCGACATTTCATCATACTCTGTAAGCGTTAGTGTCGTACTGTTATAAGTCCACTGCATATGATATAACATCTCTCTTCTGTTAATCTGATTCTTCCCATGCCCTTACCAGCTGCAAGACCGACCAAATATAATTCTCAATACCGCAATGAGCCAGCTCAAAAAATATCATTCGTACATATATACAATCCACCAATAAGTATGTACCAACCGTTGGAATCTCACATCCCATGCTATCTTACCTGCATCTATCCTATATACATACGCCACCTACATACAATCATTAGAGTCACCGGTCGTAATTCCATAGTGTGCAAAAATCCCTACATATTCTTAGTATTCAAAAAGCTGTTCCTACACGAAAGAAAAGACATCTCGAATTCACAAAACACACAAATCCTACCATATCACCTCACATCACATCATCTCAAACCACTCACGCACTCCCTCAAAGAAAAACTCCGCAACCCCCTCCCACCCCAAAAATGTCCGAAGAAATCCAAGTCGTCGCCATCTTCCACCCCGCTCCTGGAAAAGAAAATCGAGTTCGTCTCCCCAACTTTTCCTCTCAAATTTCTCTCTACTTAAACCCGCCCTCCCAATCCTACAATCCATTCTTCTAAATCATCCCAATCTTCACTATCCATTTCATCTACACACACACACACACACACACACACACACACAATCAAACTAACAACTCCACTTCCACCCAGCTCAAACAAGTCCTCCTCGATCTCGCGAGTAAAGTCCACGAAAACGAGAACGGCGTTGTGGATTATCTTATCTGGTTTCTGCTCTTTCTTGCTGGATGTTAAATATCTCACATTCTTTATCTCAGCATGGGTTAGAAATTGCCTATTCGTGATATATACAGAGGAGCGAAGCGAAAAGATGAATGAATGGATGAGAAGAAAATGAAATTTTTTTATTAAAAAAAAATAAAAAATAGAAAAAATACCAAGCTTTCGAACAGATTGATTCGCAGAGTGGATCTAACGTTGTTCTTTTTCAGGAAACGTGTATGTACTTACCTATCCACCTACTTATATTCCTATTCCTAACCACCTTCCTCCGTTTCAGAATTCAATACCCTCACCCCATCTCCATCTCTCCCCACTTCATCCATCCATTCATTCATCCATTCATTCCACCCCCCTCCAACCAAAGTTCTAACAACCCCCCCCCTTCCCAGACGCAAACCAAGCAGCAGTCACCACACACCCTACTTCACCTCGACCGGCGAAATCCTCGCCAAAGAGGAATTGATTACCAAACCCTTCGAAGTGATAGTATTGAATCCTATTGGTGGGTTTACACGTTAGATGTTGAGTTACCTACTTCGTACTTGGTACATCGTGCTTTATTCTGTATTTCGAGAAAATAGCGAGTGGCAAGAATGAACAATCCCCCCTTTTATTTGTTATTGAAGAGCTTTCTGAAGACAGGCGCTACTGAGCAGAGTGCCGTGTTGAGTATGAAGATTAGAGTGGGAAGGTAGACGCTGGGCTTGTAGTTTGGGGTTGGTTGAAAAGATAGTTTCGAATACTACTATTCTTTTTTACTTTATGGATCATTCATCACAAGGGTGTAGTAACCTATGCTATTGGACTTACATCAAAGGTAAAACAACGTTCAGTGGGTTCAGCAATAGTATGAATAATCAATACACATTTCAGCATCACATTGAACAACATGTCATTCTTTTACTTTTACTTGTATAGTATTTGATCTCAATAATAAGAACAGATATAAATTCGCCTGTTGCCAATATATCCATCCACCGCCTACATGACATGTGCATGCGACTCTAAGAACCTTTGCTCTCATCTATTTAAACCTTTTTTTAAAAAATAAAAAAACGCCCCGAAATGCTGTCATTCTGAATTGTATTCCAAAAGGCATTATCAAACCCCATCAAATCCAATGTACTAATATTCTGTCTATCTATAGACGATCCAACAAACCCGCGCTCTCCAACATCAAGATAATCGAGTGAACAGCATTTCTAACACTAGTCTTCTCGATATCAACGGTGAAGTCGGCCTTGGAAGGAATCTCATAAGGATCATCAACACCAGTGAAACCCTTGATTTCACCGTTACGAGCCTTAGCGTAGACACCCTTCTTGTCGATCTTCTCAGAGTGCTCAAGACTGGTAGCAACGTGAACGAGATAGAAGTCACCATACTTCTCAACCATTTCACGAGCGTGCTTACGAGCATCTTCATATGGTGCAATTGGTGCAGCAATGACGGCAGCACCAGAACGGGTCAACTCAGAAGCAACGAATGCAATACGGCCGATGTTGCGGGTTCGGTCAGCACGGCTGAAGCCAAGCTCGGAGGAAAGCTCGGCGCGGACAGTCTCGCCCAATAAAAGTGAGACAGAACGTCCACCTTGTTGGTTGAGGGTAGTTTGTAAAGCACGTGCAATTGCGTCTTTACCAGAGCTGTGGTAACCAGTAAGGAACACAGTGAAACCTTGGGCAGAACGAGGTGGGTGAGATTCTCTAAGAACACGGACAACTTCTGGGTAGGAGAACCATTCTGGAATCTCACGACCAGAGCGAAGTCTAGAACGGAGCTCAGTTCCGGAGATGTCGAGGGTACGGGTACCTTGTGGGACCTCATCCTTTGGTCTATATTCGTCGCTATCTGGGAGGTAAGTCATCATTTGGAAAGGAACGACCTCAATTCCGAGCTCATCCTTGAACTTCTCAACAGCGTATTGAGCATCATATGGACCATAGAACTCCTCTCCCTTGCTGTTCTTTCCTGGTCCGGCGTGATCACGTCCGACGATGAAGTGTGTAGCACCATAGTTCTTTCTGATAATGGCGTGCCAAACAGCCTCACGAGGTCCACCCATACGCATAGCGAGAGGAAGAAGACCAAGAACGGCCATTCCGTTAGGGTATCTAGGAAGCAGTGCCTGGTAAACACGGACACGGGTGAAATGGTCAATATCACCTGGCTTGGTCAGACCAACGACTGGGTGGATAAGAACGTTGGCTTGACGGGCTCTAGCGGCACGAACAGTCAACTCTCTGTGGGCTCTGTGCATAGGGTTTCTGGTTTGGAATGCGACAACCTTGGACCAGCCGAGCTTGTCGAAGTGGAGTCTCATTTCTGCGGGGGTATCTTTTCTCACATTAGTAGCTTTCTAGAGTTTCTAGGAACCGAATGACTCACATCTCAAAGCAACGTAATCGTAATGTTCTAAGCGGTTAATAGCGTCAATCTTTCCTCCAACATAAAATTCAGCTGCAGTGTTGTATAGATATTTGACTGCAGGGTGATCGGCATCACCACCGAAAACCTCCTTAGCTTCCTTCTCCCTATCAGTTTGTTAGATCGTTCTCATTCATCTAGGTCGGAATTGCACACTTGTTGGGTCTGTAAACATCCTCGACGTTGATAATTGCAAGGTTTCTGTCGTCACGGAAATCGCGAAGAGTAACTCTTGCTCCTGCTTTGATTCCTAGCTCCTCGATTTGTTCTTGGGATACATCGAGTGTAATTGGCATACTGAAGACATTGCCATCTGCCAATCGATTGTTCTCAACGACACTGTAAAATGTTAGGCTAGTAAAAGTATTTTCGAAAGCGCAGTCTCGTACCCATTGTAATCCTTCTCGGTCATAAAACCTGGTAATGAGGAATTAGCGCTTGTTGTCGAATTATAGATAGATTTCTGTTATCATATCTTGGCAGATTATATTCAGAATGGCGGGGTCATGATGCCCCTCCATATAAGCGGAAATGACATACCTTCAAGGGGAGAGAAACCACCACTCAAAATCAATTCGAGATCGCAAAGTTGTCTCTCAGTGAGAACAACAGCGGGAAGGGTTTCAGCCTCTTTTGCAAGTTCATTGTGTCTTGACAAATCTCTTGCGAGAAGATCTCTGTTGCGATTGTTAGTCAATTTGTATACTTAACCCCCAAGACTTCATCCAGTCTTATTAATTTCGCATTCTTACTTGAGGACACCACCATGAGGCGAGTTTGCCATATCTGCGTTTGAAGGTAGTAAAAAGTATGAGTTGATCCAAGCAATACGTGAGAAGAATTGAGGATATTAGAGAGTCCTCTGGAAATGTGCTATGTATGTATGTGTAAGTTGAAGAGGAAGAGAGAGAGAGAGAGATGGATAGACAGAAAGCAAGAGTCTAAGTGAGTTAAGAAAGAGTGGGTAGAAATAAGTTATAGAGAACGAACAAGGACGATACTACTTTTATATAATGTCCGTATCAAATTATGTGCCTACCAAGAGAATTTAATAATTTTTTTCTTTACTAAAAGCTTCAATATCCTCTCACCCGCCTTGTATGGAACCCGGTTTGGGAAAGGCATGACCTAGAGGAAATGACGTGCTCGATAGCTAGCTCTTCACTTACAAAGACGCGTATGTTAATGATTATGACACGTAAGGCTATCAAAGTATTAAACCAAAATAGATCTTTAATATGGGGAAGATATTTGATAGCTCGAGATAACCTTTGAATGGTGTGGGAAAGAAATGGGATATGGGGGGTGAAATTATAAATGTGGATTAGTACACCTGTATATGTAACGAAGGGGGGAAATCATTTGTCAGACAGTCAGAATGACCAAAGAAAGTTTTACGGAGACGGAGATGGCAATGGGTATGGAGATGCTAACGATAATACAATATATAATACATAATACTCAGATATATCTAATTGTCAATTGGGAGATTGGCAGGCTGGAAGGCTGGAAGGCTGGAAGGGTTTAGTCTTGGTATGTTCTACTATCTATCTGATTGATTGACATTTCACTGTTATCTTCTAGACAGAAACAGATATGATAGGTAACGCTCAAATCAAGATTGCTTTGCGTGTATGCAATAAATTGAATGTCTACAGTTTGACAAAGTTGTTTCAAAGCAATGCTTGTTTGAACCCCATATCATTTTCCATTTGGATTTAATAAACGTTCCCCTCCCCCTTTCCGCGCGGCACCTGAACCATAGATCGCTACTTTTCTCAATAGGGGGGGTTAGATGATGTAGGCCTAGTCGTTAATTATTCTATTAAGACCAGATGTTTCAAATTCATGTGGATCTTTTCTCGATGATAATGATATGCAATCGTCCGATATGAAATAACCAAGGTGTATGTCAACTTTTTATAAGGATCTTCTAGAATCTGTTTACGTGTAACAAAGCTATATATACACATGCCACTTCAGATATTACGATCCAGAGAGTTCCTGAAACAATCTGCATATTCATATGAAGCAAAAGGCAAGGTACTTTCAACGTTCGCTTCAGGAAGGATATGTTCCTGCAGAAGAACGTTCGAAAAGAAGAAAGGGAAGGAATGGATGAGAAAGGATTAACCTCACGTGAATGACGATAGAATGCTTTTGAACCATAAAATGTTATCTTATCGTTATCTCCGTATATACGTCCACGGAATTCGGGCTCGGTATTTGCCGTTCTTTATTTTGATGCTTAGGGAAGTTTGAAGAAGTGACAAACTTTTGAATTTGGAAACCTCAAGCCTTTTTCTGCCAAACAATTTACTACAACAAGATGTCTGTAGTAGCAGGTTTGAAAGGCGAAGCTTCGCAACAAGCTCGATCGCTGGTAAGTAATTATAAATGCTACCCTGCAAGTGGTTGCCACTTCGATGTCACAAAAGTTGTGATGCCAAGCAATGAGAGGGAATGTCCGATTGATATATTCATACTTACTTTTAACTTATAGTATCGTCAATTATTGAGACAAGGTGGTCAATTTGCAGCATACAATTTCCGAGAATATGCGAAACGTAGGACAAGGGACTCATTCAGAGAGCACAAGGACGTTCAAGATGAGAGAAAGGTCCAGGAATTGATGCAGAAAGGATTGAAGGAATTACAAAGCTTGAAGGTACGAACAAACGTGTAGCGGCAGGGAACTTCTTATGATACTGGAAGGTTTCTTTTGGCATTGGGATCTGAAATGCATGGCGACTTTTGGAGGAGCATGCAGATACGAAGTTGGGTAGGAATCGAAGGTATACTGACGGTCTCCGCAACAGAGACAAACTGTCGTTAGTCAGTTCTTTCAGCTGGATCGATTAGTAGTTGAAGGTGGAAAATCGGTACGTACTCACCAGACACCATCGCATAGAAGATATGTTGCTGATTTCCGAGGTAGGGAAAGCAATCTGGGGAAAGAAATGATATAATGAGACAAAAAGACACAGGGTAAGAAGTCCTCCTAGTGCGGGGTCTAACGTTTAACTCACATTATATAGATTGGACTGATGTTTCCGGGCGGTTGTGGATTATGGACTTAAGGAAATGCTATGAAGTCAAGACGTTTGGGCCTGGTTGAATGTATCACTATACATGGAGTTCAATTGCACTTTGGTGTTTGTCCGGCGAGACATTCTTACACCAAGTAATTCAGGAAACTCGCCCCTCAACCAACAAGGTGGTATGAAAAAGTGCTTAAGCCGGTACATAACTTATACAATTGTTCCATAAATGCACACTGGTGTCCTGAACACTTCAGGATTATGGGAGACAGTTTGAAGCAGAAAGGGTAGCTCTCTTGGTCTATGAACGTCAACTTGCCGGCTTACTATAATGGCCGTCAAGAGTACGTTGCATGGCAAGACTCCCTTGCATCTAACTTTCAATTTGAGCTTGAGTGGAAATATTAAACAGTATCATCAACTATAGATAAATAAAAGTTGTGTGCCTTCCAATAATTCTTCTTCTTACCTGGCAAGAGATGTTGAAATTACCTGCGAAGTAGTGCTGTGATTTACAATCACGTGATGACATGAATGTCTCTCGATTTGCTTTGGGCGTCACTTCTCGCATCTAATCCCTCCGCGCTTTGTACTTATCCATTAATATACTAGGTATTTAATGATCGCAAGTGGGTATGTAGTCTTAGGTGAAGCAATTCAACCTTCGTTCAATTCATTATCGCGATTGCGCGCTCAATTGCTAATATGCATTTAACCAGAAAGTCTGCGTGTAGCTCAGTGTACCCATCTCGAACGCGCAGCCCCAGCGTCGCAAAATCCGTTCCAACAGCCTCTTTGAATGCGATCACAACGGCACAAAGTCTTGTACTATTAAAGCGGACCAGAGTACGACACGATCAAAACAAACCTCTAAAGATCAATGCGTATCAAATAACTCAAGCCTTACCTCAAACAAAGTATCATTATTTGCGTCAAATACCCGGGATCCCAACTCATTGATATCGTCGGTCGAGCTTAACACCTCGTTCTCCCCGAATAATTTTTCTACACAACGCGCCGATATGCCCGCTGTAAGTTTTTACAAATCGGATCCTCATACCTAATTGGCAGGTCGTCATACTTTCGTCTCTTCTTGTGAGGCTCTTCGTCAATTCGCACACGTTCCTGGGAGTGCTTGATTAAAAGCTAGAAGCTAACAATTCGTTCGCAGTACCGAACAGGTGGAAGACGGCAGAATCGCACAGGCTATGTCGACCATGATATACTCGAGGGGATTCCAGTAAGACAATGGCGCCGCGAATTTGTTACAGTGGCACCTCCACCTCCCCAGGAAAGCAATGCCTCTCAGAATGATATTTGGGCAAAAGAGTTGCCTTGGGGAATGCCAAAAGACTCCCACTTATTACCGCAACATAGTCAAGATTTGCTACGCGCTGCGCGATCTGGAAAGATATATAAGCGACCTACTCCTATGGATGAAGAAGAACAAGATCTTGAAGCCATTCTAGGAGACAAGCCGGACAAAAAAGAGGAGGAAACTAGAGATAGCGGTTTTACAGCCCGTGCCTGGAAGCAGATTCCTGGTCACCAAAATGCGTCGGATATGGACTTTCTGGCCAAAAGAAGGAAGGGATTAGGCTCTACAATTCCTAAGCCTGCTCCAGTTCCCACAGTTGTACAAACCACAGTTCGCAGGACGGATGCTGCAGGCAATGAGTACCTGGAAAAAGTCATCGTGCCCCATGGTCAAACTGTTGTAGGGGATGTTGTTTCTCAAACAACCATTCCGGATCCAAACGCGATCGAGGGTACGCCATTCCGACGCAAGGGCCCAGTTGGTAAGAAAGGGAAACGAGGCCCCGGAAGGGGACGAAAGAAGATATTGCCTACTTCTACCCCCAACGTAACTAGCGAACCATTGGGTCAAAATGGCGATGCGGCAAACTCTCACTTAGGAGCTGATGTAAGTCAACGATTTCTTAAGAAATTTGTAGTGGATTATCTAACATCGGCACAGGGAATCAAAATCGAAGGTGAACGTGGTGTGACTCCAGCGAAGAACCTCGATACCGAGATGATAGATGACTCAAATCCGGCTTCGGATGACGATGACGGTGATGAAGGCGACCAAGGTGATGATGACGATGATTCCGTTGATATCCAAAATTCTCCATCGAGACCACATAGAGACTCTTCCCAAGACCATAACATTTCAACTACGCAAGAAATTCCAAAATCGAGTAGCGTTGATGTCATGATGGGTGGCACTGATATTCCCGGACCTACGAAATTAGAATTAGAAAGAGTAAAGGATGAAGGGAAATTCGGTAGTCCCTTGAAGCAAATAGCATTGACTACATCCACAGTCAACACCCCTACGGTGTCCCCTACCGAAACTACTGCGCGGGAGCCCATATCGTTTTCGACCGAGAATACTCATATTCCATTGGCTCCCGTCGAAAAAATCAACCAGGAAATGCTATCAATAGCGGAAGTCTCCGCCCCAACCGAGCTACCCCCTGTTCCGCCTCATCCCACAAAAGAGCATGAGGAGGTATCCGTGGAACTCCGTGCTGAAGAGGAGGAGGAGGAAGAGATGCTGCTTGATATTCTCGAAAATACAGGAAATCCCCAGGTCGGTGCAGCAAACCCAATAGAGGCCGAGATTCCAAGTCTTAGTCCCGCTGTTCAGGCTTCAATCCAGTCTCCCGTCAAACCTTCACCTATAGCGGAAGATGAACCCCCTCGAAATCTTGCAGAGCCTTCTCCAACACCTGTCGTTGAAGAACCACCTTCGATACCTAACCAAGCCACAGCTCCAATCGAAGAAGCACAGCAGCCAATGGCAACAATTTCATCCACTTCTCCAGTCAGGGAAATGGAGCAGCCAGTAGCAACAACTTCTTCCGCTCCTTTGGTCAAAGAAGAAGCTCAGCCAGCCGTCTCAACTTCACCGCCCCTTGTAGCGCCAGAAGCTACTGATCTCGCCGAGGTCGTCGTCGAACCAACTGAGATTTCCCCGCCAACTGAGGAAACTAAACAAGCTGAACTGACTGAACAAAACGAGCCAGTTGAACCAAATGCATCGACTGAGCCAACAGAGTCAGTTGAGCCGGACGTGGTACATGAGTCGAATGATGTAGACATGATAGACGAACCAAATAAGCCAGACGTGGTACATGATTCAAATGATCTAGATATGACAAACGAGTCAAATGAATCCCATGAGCCTAGCGAGCCACACGTGGTAGAAGAGCCAAAAATACTAGCAGAACCAGTCAAGCCCATAGGCGAAGAAGAAGATGAGGATGACTTTCTGGATTTATTAGGTGGTCTAGAGAGGAATCTCTATGGTAGCTCGCAGCCGCCTGCCACCTCTCTAACACCAGCGGTACCATCAGCATCAATCGCATCAGAGCCTACAGAGCCTGCAAAGCCCACAGAGCCTATAGAGGAGAATATCCCATTACCCAAGGAGGTAGAGAGTGATACCAAAACAGAAGAGAAGGAGAAGGATGTAGAGGTCAAAGAAGAAACCTCAACATCTTGAAAAGGCTATATTTATGTATACACACGCGCATTATGGATATGTTTATCATTCACATACTTGTTTGGGCTATACTACATTGCGTTTTTTTTAGTATCTTGGAGAGTATACATTGGTGTCAGAGGTGTAGGTGCAGGTGCAGGTGCTTTTGTTATTCAGAGCTTTCGCTTTGAGGATTGATTCACAATATGCTTTTCGGGCTTGGGGGGTTGTATATATAGATCGCTACAATGTTATCAACTACTTTTTTTTTTTCACGCGCAATTGCGAGGTGTGCCGATGTGAACTTATCATTTTGCTGCGTTGTCTTGTCTTTGTTGAATGGAGTGGAACGGGGTGGAATATATTGAATTTCGGAGGTTTTTGTCATTTTTTTTTTGAGTAAGTATCTAGATGATGTTAGTAGGAGAAGGAGAAGGAGAAGCACCACTTGTATCGTGGAGAGATTTCCTTTTGTAGTAGAAAAAAAGAAAAAAAAAATCGGGTGCGGAGAGGTTTATATAGATGAAATGAGAGGGAATGGAGATTGGTATAGTATAGTATAGTATAGTATAGTGTAAGATCATCCATTGTGAAATAGGAATCTTTACTTTTGCTTTTGCTTTTGCTTTTGTTTCTATTTGTATTTGTATTTGTATTTGTGGTTTCATCTTTTTTTCGCTTGAGTCTTGAGTCTTGAGTCTTAAGTCTTGAGTCTTGAGTCTTGAGTCTTGAGTCTTGAGTCTTGAATCTTGATTGATTTGATACTAATAATTTCGTAAAGGGAATGAATGATGCCTAGGTATGATATATTATGATATAGCATCTTCCTCTCTCTCTCCCCCCCTCTCCCCTAGACTATCTAGGTATGTGTGTATGTATATAAATAAGTAGGTATTTTCTGCTCATCATCTTTTCTCTCCTGTTTCTTACCTGTTTCTTACCTGCTACATACTACATACTACTAATTAATAGTTAATAGTTAACAGTAGCTGATCAGTCGGTAGGTAACATATAATATACAAGTGATATAAGATTATATCAGAGGATAATTGCATCTCACCCCCCTTTCTTCATACCCACACCTACATCCACATTAACACTTTACACTTTACATTTCACACTTGACACCCCCACAAAAACACCCAAAACACAATATTCAAAACAACACAGAGATACCACAAAGAATCATCTCAAAATGCCAAATTCTCTTATCACTAGTGTCCTATCTATCTAAACTATTTTTTTTGAGAGAAGAAAAATACGAAGAAGAAACCCCTCAAGAGCACAAAAAACAAAACCATCCGCCCAAAATTCATAGGTATCAATCATCAATTTCATTCTTAATCTTTTCTCTTCTCCCTTCTCTCTCATGCTTTCACACTGTCATCTCATCTCATCAATCTTTCTCTGCTTTTCTTCCCCTTTCCCCTCAAATATCTTAAATATCTCCCTATTCTCCCCTCTCAAACCACCATACGAATCTCCATCAATCCATCATTCCCCCTTAGCAACCCCTCAAAAATATCTCCCCTTTCCCTGTCCCTCCAAAACCCAAACAAAGCCCACAAACCCAGCTGCGTAAAAAGAAACACCTCATAAACTGCAGTTCACAACCACCACATCATCACAAATGCAATGAAAAGTTGTAGCTGTGAACCCATGCGTAAAAGAGAAATCAAAATGTAAAAAAGGGGGGTATGCATCCATTCCATTCCATTCCATCCATTGCCTGCCAATCCGACAATAGAGTAAGTACTTGAACATCAAAGAAAAAAATAAAATAAACCCCGACTCGTGAAAACTTGTTGTAAAAGGTGTAAAGAAATAAAGCTATGTCTGAAACATGCCACACAATGATTGATTGTGTTCGAAGCCGAAAATCAAAAGTTGTAAAGTGGTGGAAGAAGATCAAATAATCAGTTTTGTTGTCTCCTTTCTGGCTGGAGATTGTAAATTGGTGCTGCTTTCCATACTCCGCAGACACAGGGTGATTGTGAAGTTATTGTATCAAAATATGTTCACCACCAAAGGTAAGACATATGTCTCAAACAACCCCTCCAGAAAATCATCGTCTGGCCAGACCCTCCCTTTCCTTGAGGCGACTAGTTCTCCATCCCTCATACCAAAGTTCCCTACTTGCTTCCCTCAATTCACCTCTCCATTCTGCAAATATTGCTTCCTTCAAACGTACAAAATCACAATGTTCAACATTCATCGGATCCGCAAAACCCCATGGGAATTTACGACCAATAACATCGGGTTCATACAAATCAGGGCTGATGATCGAGAGAGGCAAATAAGGAATCTCGCTGATTTCCGATTCGCGTTTATGGCGACGAATGGAGCCCGAGGAAAGACGCTTGGAATTGGGAGAACTACCCGAAGAAGCTGAACCATTCTCAGAAGTAGCATATTCATCTCTTTCATCGAGGCGGCTTTGACTGTGGCCGATAATTGGGCTTTCGGGTTCATCATCTAGTCCGAGTGCTTCAAGTGGGTCGAGATTAGCCTTACGCAGACTATCCCAAACCGTCTTCTTCAAATACGTCATGTGGGCCGTTGTGATAGTGTCGGCTTTTGAGATGACCGGAATCACAGTAGTTTTTCCTTGCAATGTACGAAGGACTTGTAAATCAAGATCTTCATCGAGACTGCCAAACAAACGAGGGCCTGTACCGAATACTCCAAAATGTCCATTTCCATTTGCGATCACATTCTTTGAATCTTCGATATTTTGGTCCAGGCGTGTGGGGTCGAGAATGAGGAATACAGCATGGATGTGTGTGTCTTGAACACCTGGAGCTCTCATGACCTTCATTTCTTCCGTGAAAGTTTCTTCGAATTTGCTTTCGAGAAATGAAGACATATCTCGAAGTTGAAGATCCACGACATTTTTATCCAAGCCTTCTGAATCCCACAAGGTTACACCGATCCGCTCACCTTCGATTTCCGATTCGATATAATGCGAGATGAATTTTCCAGACTTGGGGGTACGTGGAGCAAATATATCTTCGGCCAATGGTTCGGGCTTCGATCTCTTCTTGGGAGGGATAGCAAGGGAGGTTTTGAGAAAATTAAGGAAAGATGTCTTGCCTGCACCGCGTGCGCCAACGATGAGAACACTGCAGGGCCATTAGTAAAAGTCAAGGAAGAAGGTCATGTTAAAAACTTACTTAAAGGGAGTGGGATCTTTACGTCTTCGCACTCTGCGAGGACTATTAATTGTGCTCACGGCACTGCTTGCATAGCTGTATCTTCCACGATGTGTCATGCTCTCTGATCTAGCATAGGGATCAACCCAACCACCATTCCTCGCACCTGAAGGAACTGGAGGAACTGGCACACTGAGTGTGCTACTCATTGTGTAAGATCTGGATTGCGGATCCATTGAAGCACTTCTCGCACCTTGGCCACTATTTCCAGACGTAGCCGAACCCGGTCTATCTTCACCACCGAACGAGGGAAAATGTGTAGGGACAGCAAGGTCGGGAAGACGAGGTGGAGATCTGGGGATCGCAGCTGCTTCGCGAAGGAGTCTTTCACGCTCCTGCTCTTGCAATTGAGCAAGATCCTTCTTATGCTTGGAGTTTAAATTTCCGGACTTGGATCGGCGAAGTAATAAACCACCCAGACTGGAACGACGAGGGGGATTGGCGTTACTATTATGCTTTCCGTTCTCTGGAATTCCTGCCAATCTCTCGGCACCATGTGATGGTGACGTTCCAGGAGTTCGTGGCCGGATTGAAGAAACCATCGTGTAGGTTCGATTTAATGGGAACAATAGTGTTTGTCGCAGAATTGACAGGGAAGGCTTGGTTTGATCAATTCGTATTGTATGGTGAATTGACTTTTAATTGAATTGAAATTTGAAGAAAAGGGTGAATGAATGGATATTTCCTTTGGAATTAAATTTCCCTGTAGGCCTTGCTAATCATTAATAAAATGGATTATGGAGCAATACAAGGTTTGGAAGAAGATGTGATGGGTCAAAAGCTGAGGAAGACGGAAGAGAGTGAGTGAGTGAGTGTCGGGCTGGAAAATAAAATATAGAAAATAAAGAGTTCGGCAGTGAGATTGATGAATTGAGATTGCGAATTACTTTTTGAATGAATTATGATGTGAATTATTTCGCTACTCTCTCTCTCTCGCGCTCTCTCTCTCTCTTTCTCTCTTTCTCTCTCTCTTTCTCTCTCTCTTTCTCTGTCCTTTTTGGCTGAAAATGAATGAAATGAATGAAATGGATCAAATTGTTTTGTTTCTTGAGTAGTGTAGTAGACCAGAGGTTCTTCTTAACTTATAACTTATAAGACGAACTACGATGGCTTTTTTCCCTTTTGTATTTCCATCTAAAATGGGAACTTAAAGCAAGCGACCGTATTGCATGAATCTTGGTTATATCGAGAGATGAAGAAAGGTATACGGCTTGAATCAATTGATTTGCAAATAAAAGAAGAAAGAATCGATATCAACATACCCGTCCGGCAATGATATCAAATGGATCCAATGTGCTCCAATTTTGATTTGGGAGATCCTTGATAAGGCTGTAACGGTCCAAACTTTTCCATGTAATGCTAGTCGCTAGCTTCGTCTTTGGCGGTTTAGTTTCTCTCTCTGCCCTCTGTCCCTCTCGCTGAAATGAATGAAGGGGTAGGCAGTGCTATACGGGGAGATGCTTGAGTCAAGAACTAACGTATGAGAATGATGTTTGGATCCCAAATTAGGAGAAAATGAATATGGAGATTGATGCGTAGGATATTGAAGACGGATTGTAGATGTCGATGTAATTAGATGAACTGCGTCGACGCAATCATGTAGACAAGTGACGAACGGATATTAGATTTAATTGATAGCAGTAGGTAGGTATTAATGCATAACAGTATACGAGTAGGTAGGTCGAGGTCGGTAGGTGAATTGGTCGTCGTCGATATTCAAGATAGAAGTCATCAAATCGTATGTAGTATAATAAATAGTATTGTTGAAGATATTCAGACAAAAGATACTATTCGAGTCCATAGAATAGATACAAAAGGAATCTTACAATAAAAAGAAGACGATACTAGGCAGATCAAGAGGTAGTAGATAGGTACATAGTAGGTAACATATATTAGCTACTAGGTAGTCAGTTATGACCTATAATTATCGTTCTTCCATCAATCTAGACATCTACAATGTAGTATTCTTCATGTATCACCATTTCTCATTGTACTTGCTCCCTCTTCCCTCTCATGCGATCCAAGCCAATTGATCACATGGAAGCGAAAGAATCTCAATCAAGTATTCAAGTATCCAAGTATTCATTCCCAGTACTCATATCCAAGTATCTATCATTCAATGATTCAATTGTTCATCCCATTCATGCAATCAATCAATCAATCACTCACTCACTCACTCACCCATCCATCCATCCTTCCATCCATCCATCCCCCCATTCATATATTTAAACACCCTTCTTCCCTTCCCACCCACAATTCCACAGCGATCATTTCTCCAAATCCCCTCTATCCTCCGACCCATCACAAAACCCGTCCGTCCATGTCTAGACCCGTACCACAATACACAATAGGTACACCACATCACCATTTACCATTCACCATTCACCATTCACCAATCACCACCCATTCTCCCTCCTCTCTCCTCTCTGTAACGAATTTCAGGAGCTCCAAAACCAATGCAAGTCAGTAAAAGAAAGCCACAAACAAACCAATCACATACCATTCCTCCCTCATACATTCGATACCACGATACCACGATACCACGATACCACGATACCACGATACCAACGACACAAACCTCCAAACCTACCCAAGTCCACCCATCCACACACACACACACACTAGGAAACACATCCCCCGTAACCAACAAGGAAAGCCCCTCAGTAACCCATCGGAAAGTTTTCAGAACCCTTACGTACCTAGCGTGGATTGGACAGACACTCCCACGCAGGGGTACGGACGGGGTTAGGGTCAGGAACCAAAACATGGGTTGCATGATTATGTTTTTGATTTTCCGACTTGGAGATGTTTCATCTTGAATGTTCGGTTCTGCAGTCTGTACCGTGGATCTTTTCTTCTTCTTCTTCACTTCTACCAGTACTCGAGTATTCTCGCAAGACTTGAGGTAAGTTTTCACCATTACTATCAACATCCACCATGTCATTCATATATACATACTCTACCTATATGATACCCACGTATATCACATCAATCAATCCGTAACATCTCATCTCTTATATATTTATTTCTCTTAATACTCATCCTCATGCTCATGCTGGAAAGATCGACTCATACCTAGGTACCCTACTATAACACAACATCAGAACTATATCATAACCCCCTTATCTCCCTCCCACCCATCCATCTTCAACCAATTCCTCTGATTCAAATTCAATATCTTCCTTTCTTGCAAGCTGTTTTGATTGATTTTCCATTTCTCTATCTACCCTCTTTACCCTCACACTCTCACACCTCTCACACCCAATCCACCAACCACTGAACCCATCAACCGCAGACCCTAAACTCACCCTCCAAAACCCCCCAAAACCCCAAAACCCAATCAATCACCACATTTCATCAAACCCACCCAACTTCCATTCCAGTCCAGTCCAATCCAATCCAATCCAATCCAACCATCAATCAATCAACCCACCAATCAACCCACCAATCCACCCCCTCAAACTCACACCCAAACTCAATACCTACAAATACTTTGTATAATGCCATGACATAAAAAACAACCCCCTCCCTCATAACATACATATATACATACATACACAACCGTACCTGCATACCTACAAACCTACCCGCATAACAACAACTCCCTCACCCTCATTCCCTCTCAAAAAAAAACCACCCATCTCCACTCTACGCCCTTCCACTCCACAACATACACATACACACCACTCACTGCATCCAACCATCCACTACCTAATACTTATCATCAATTCGTCCATACCTGCCTAGTAATTTCTTCACACATATCACATATGCCGCTAATGACGCGCTTTGTTCCGAGCCCCCTATCATGTTATCTATCAATCACTTAGTACTTGCTCTGTACTTCTATACCTACCCACCTACATACCTATTTGTACTACGGTGTGCTCATTGAAATTGAAAATCATTCATTCACGTGAGAGCACCTGGTAAATAATCTTGAATCAAGAACACATTTCCATTATACATGTTCCTGTCAATACTCATACTTGTATCAATATAATTTCTTAAATATCGGAAAGGTCCATTTAATTGTTCTCTACTAGCTAAAGTATTCATGTATCTTTGTCTGTGTCTGTAGAACATATAGTCATCTCACCCATGATAATGTGTGACGCCCTTTCAATCCCTCTCAACCTCACGCTTTGCGCTCCCTAGTCATATTAACTGCTGTGCACCAGAGTTCCATTTCATTTGATCACCATTTTTGACCAACCGCCCAAAGCCCAACGACCAGCTAGCCGTACGTGGCCCAAAGTTTCCTGCCCAAATTCGCTTGAATGCAAAAGACCAACTCCCAAAGCAGAGGCCAAAATGTAAGGCTTGCTATACAAAATTGCTGTTAAACAATCGTCGAAAATGTATCACCAAGTTCGGAGCCATTCTATGAACAAAAGAACAAGGCGGTGATACTGGTTAGCCCAAAATGACTGTGCATCCCATAAAATGTATGCTTTAGAAGTTTGAAAGAACCAAAACGCCTTGGGTCGTGCGACTCTATATCAACAAAGGAAAAAAAACAGTGGCATTATTTACGAGCCCATTTGGTGAGGTCATAAGGTAAGTGAAACTGTAAAATAAGATGTGAGAGCAACGGCCAAATTTTGTGGAAAATAAATAATACCGAATTCAAAGAGCGCTGGCACCTGGATAGGCGGAATTTGGTATCATGCCAACACGCATGACACGAGGCGGTCCTCGACCACCACGACCTGTAGGCAAGGCGAAGTCTGGATTGTCGTTCAAGAGAACATCCTCTCGTCGAGGGGCAAGTCTCCTATTCGGCATTGGAGGTCCCGCGTAGCCACTAGCGCCTCCGTTCCAGTTGGGATTGATCCCTCGTTGCGAAACTGACGTAAAAGTCGACTTCTCGGATTCAGCTGGAGAGCGTTGCCCCGACTGAAGCTCCTCTAAAGAATTGTAAGAATTGTTGCCATCTAAGTTGCTCAACGGATTTGGATGAAGGTGAGAGTTAGGATCATAGCGGTTATTTGAGGAATGTGCAGCAATATTGAGGGCGGCGGGAATTGTCAGAGATGACTTTGTCGCTGGAGCTGGAGCTGGAGCTGGAGCTGGATCGGCAAAACGTGGGTCAACGTCTTCGTAATAATTATCATTCGAGTTATCTCGTTTGTGAGAAGACTCGCTAGGAGGAAGTTCGACGACAGGTTGTGAGGCAGGGTTCAGAGGTGATGATCTACCTGCTTGCTGCCCCCATACTTGTCTTGGTGGTACGTATCTGACCGCATTAGAAACTTGGCGATTCAATGATAGAAGATCACTTACTCATCTTGGCTATACCGACTCGTCTCACTAATCAAAGTCTCATGCCTTTGCTGTATTTTTTGCTGTTGTAGCCCCACCATTCCAGCGACGTCGTCATCACTATCTCTAAGATTGCCGAATTGCCCGACAAATCCCGCAGGTGGATGTGATGGACTTCCTGTTGTCGCATCCTATATGCCAAATTAGCATCATCAATGTTTCAAGGTGATTTACTACTAACCATTTCAATCGCCTGTCCAACCATGCCATCACTTTCCAAATCTTCCAAAGGCGGAGGCGATTCGGCACGAGGTAAGCTACTGGGTCTTACTTCATCTGGCCTGTATGCAATATATCCACCGGGAGGCGCCGGAGAAGCATCCCTGAATCCACCAATAGGCGCCGAGGGATCAGAAGGTCCTCGGCTGTCATAGCCGGGTGGGGGCGCTCTTCCACCGTTACCCATCGCCATCATTCCGTTGTTCATCCCTCCTCTGTATGGGCCTGAGTAACCGCCACCTCTTGGACCATATCCCCCTCTCGGACCATAACCCCCTCTTGGCTGGCCATAGCCATACCCTCCACGATTTGGGCCTGGTGGAGGGCCCCCATAACCTCCTCTATATCCGCCCCTCGGTGGTCCATAACCACCTCTTCCTGGTGGTCCTGGTGCTCCTGGTGGCATTCCACCTCGCCCTCTCGAATTCATGGAAGTGTTAGAGTACTGGTGGCTCAATGCCTGTCCTGGTGGCCCAGCAGATTGGTCACGGTTGCGCATACCGTATGCATTTCCTACTTGCGGCATCATCGGCATCATCGGAATTGGGTTTCCGTATTGATCTATAGATGGGGTGCCTGATTGTGGTCCATTGTAACCGTCCATTCCCTGACTCCTAATAGATCCACCAGGGACATTAGTAGGAGAATTTTCAGTTGTTGGGGTTCTTGTGGTCAAAGGCATCCGTTCGTCACTTGTTCGTTCATTGTTATTTGCATCAAATGTGGCAAATGTTGGTAATTTCTCGTTGGCCGGATTTTTCGAAACGCTGGTGTCAATGACGACCGGAGTGATTGTTTCATTCTCTTGACGGTTGTAGAAATTCTCTCCGTTCATCTCTGCGTTCTCCTCAATACGACGCTTCCTTGCTTTGCGACTAACCAATGTTCGGCGCATAGCGCATGACACAACACCACTTGCGGCGATAATGACTGTGGCGGCGAGCACAACATATGAACCCCATGCCATGTGAGGTACGAAGAGTAGAACATCGATGAGGAATGCGAGTAGGGTGAGAATCAAAGTCAAGATGCTCAGTATGAATATTCCCAATAGGTATCGAGGGGAATGTGAAGGTGCATGGAAGTGAGCGGCGATGGCTAGGATTAGCATGATAAGTGTGAATAGCGCAGCTACCGGGTGAACAATGAGAATAGCAGATAATGTTGATCTGGTACTTGTAGAGAGATCGAATGTAGCTGATTGAGTTGCATCGTAAAGACTTTCTAAATAATTATTTAATATCAGTGCTGTGCTTGGTGTGCTAAAGTACGCATTGCGCGGAAGCATTTTTAGAAAGTGTGTACATCCAAGAATTGAAACTTACCAGTACTATACCCAATTTCTATATTGCTACAAGTGCTTCCTTTACAAAAACCAAAGACCCCAAACTGAACTCCATCGAAAGAGGCCAATGGTATCGACTTGATTATAGGAGTTGATAGAATTGACACGAGCAAGCATGCAAATGCAGCGAGCAGCAAAAGCGATAACGGAGTCGCCGGTCTTAACATTTTGTTGTCCTGTGCTATGCTGATGCGTAAAAATTGGAAATGCCGGCGTCTTTAAGACGCGGCAAGTATCGAGGTTCTTTCGATCAAAGGGTGTCCAGGTGATGTTGTCGCGGAATGTACCTCAAGTCTCAAGTTTTCAATTCGTTGATTGTGATTATTATTGTTGTCGTCCTTAATTCCCCACTCCTGACTAGACATCGATAAATGGAATGTAATTTCAGTAAATTAAGTCATAAATTGAACGATAAAGACTGGATCAAGGGACGTTGTTGTTGCCGTTGTAGTTTCCTCCTGACAATGGCCTTTTCTGCGATACTAGGAGCAGGCGGGGACCAGGGAAAGAGATGGACAGTAGCCAAAGTACATGTGTTTTTGTAGATTGTGATTAGAATTGACTCTGGCTTTTGGGAAAAGCAAGGTTAAAAGCGTTGATAGCCCACGCCTTCCAAGAACGGTTCCTCGTACTATGTCGTTGTAGGTTTAAAGCGTAGGTTAAAGGCAAACAGTGCAGTAGAACCTTGAAGGGATATCGTGTGGAGTGGGATTCAATTGGTCTCGACTTCAGCCAAGATTGAATTCTTCCGAGATTTCAAAGGCTGTGTAAGATAAAAATCGTAATCTTGGATAAGAGTCGGAGTATGGTAGAGACAGGTGTGTAGGAATTGGTTTGGTGTCTGTTTAAAAAAAGTCCTCGAATATTTTTTTGCACAAGAAAGGATGATAGTCTTTCAATCTGTCATGTCAGTCTTTCAATATGGTGGTAATTTTCTGTCTCAATCTTATGGGCGTTTCAGATTATTATTATCCGTCCTTTGAGGCTTGAGGCTTGAGGCTCGAGGGGGGAAGGGTTCGCGCCGTTCAAAAGGGTCTCGTCTTTAAACTACTGTACAGTCTGCACAGGATTCTGTCTGTACTCCGTAGAGTTAATGACTTACGAGAGATGGATGGTTCTTCGTGCTGTACTAGGTAGGTAGGTATTCTCGTGATAAATTGTGAATTGCTCAGCCCCGCTGATTAAAGTTGATCTTGATTATGTACCAGGTATGTATGGATGGATGGATGGGATGGTACTTTATTCTAAAGAAGAAGGAGAACAAAAACACGACACGACATTTTCTGCTTCTCGGAAATTTATCGAAGTAGTATCATTGAGGTCGATTATGCAGATAGTAATGAGCCGATGGCGATAAAATGGAGACAGGACGGTATGAATAGGTAGGTAGGTATGGTAGGTATGGTAGGTATGGTAGGTACGGTAGGTACGGTAGGTACTGGATCGATCGATAATATGGAGAATATGGAGAATATGATACTCGAGGGAGGGAGGGGAAGGGAAGAAGCGAAGAGCGCATTAATATTAGGAATTAATTGGTGATACTCAAAGTATACTACGAGTAGGTCCCTAGATAATCCAATCATTCAAGTTGCAACTACTTATTATTATTGGCTGAATAATAATACACTTATGAACATGCTTGACCATAATCCTCTGCACTTTGGTGAGTCTTGAGTCTGAGTCTGGAGTCTGAGTCTGGAGTCTGAGTCTGGAGTCTGGAGCATAGAAAGAGAGCGAGAATTGAATACCTACTACCGTACCTGGGCGACGGTTTCCGGTCCACGCTTTCGAACGCGCTGTTCGTTTTTCACTGCTATCACCTGTAACAAACTAATAACAACAGTGGACATTTGTTTCCAAAGATATTAGGATCTTCAAACACTTCGTGCGACATCTAAAGTTATAGATCATAAGATGGAGCTATTGCTTCCATACTATGGATATGCAAATCATACAAGTTTATATTTAGTCCTGCTTTACTACGCCTAGCTGTGTTTTCTTTTCTTTTTTCTATGGTACGTGAAGTCTATCAATCACATATCGAGAATGCTAACCACCTATCTACTCCCTACAGTCTATCATAATCTTGGTGAAGGAGTGCGTAGGGAGGTATTCGTCGATATACCTACCTGGTATATTATATGCATACTAAGTAAGTATGAGCAAAGTTGTCCGAGAGATCCTACTCTACAAGTCGGAAGGGGGAATAATACGCATCCACCTAGAATACCTACCAAGTACCTAATAATGCATAATCTCGAATCAATACATCTTTGAACCTAATGTGTGACGGTATCCAATTCGGTGGAGGCATGCATTTGCTCTGATAGTGCTTAAGTATATGATGAGGGAACACCTCATGCTAATAAATGAATGCCAATAATCACAATCTATCAAGGTTGCGAATGAACATTTCCCATAGGTGAAAAGTCCTGGGCCACTTCAAACATGGTCCTTGTAAAATTCCCCCTTCTGCATAAAATACCGGGACGATCATACAGTGTACAATATGGATGTGCTCCATTGCCGGTGGACTTTTCCTGGCTCTGATGCTTTGTGTGATGAGTTGACATACAATCCGGTCGTACAAATACAAATATAATACGAGATAATGATATGAGAAGGATTTGGTAGAACATCCCGAGGTAGCTAGTTAGTATTGACGTTCCTTCCTTTGTCCTTCGAATTTTATATTGATTTCTCAATCGGAAGCTAGCCACAACTTCCATTCTTCACCCATTTATTATTGGAAACATCTCCATCTCCATCTTCATTGCCAATAATGCTAAGAAAATCCAAGGAGACTCCGTGGAACTTCCATACTTTGAATTATTGGTCGGATATGTCAACTCGACCGAGCCGCTTAGTAAAGCAGGGAAACGGGACGGGGCGGGGTTAACACAAACTGATTTCTTATCAACGATAACGGTGGAAACTAGCTTGATAGTTTTCCTAATATTATCGTCATCGAATATTGAACTTTTTTACTTCCTCCATGTATTCTATTCACGTCGGCCTTTTTACGTAGCTATGTACCTGCGAAATGCAGGCAGGAGGTCGGGGTTCATCGTACCGCCATGTAACAAGTTATTATTCAACACATGCTCTTCTACACACCAAATATCCCACCAGGCACGAAAACAATCAAGTCAGTTTTTAATTCGACCAAAGAAGGAAGCGATTGGGAATCATGTATATACAAAGGTTCCCCAACGTTTAGCCCACGCGCAAAGATATCAGCCTTTTGTTCCCCCTTCGCCAGCATCTTTGGGAAAAGCTGCCCCTCCAAAGCTATATCCTCGATCCATAAAATGGGGACGAAGATTACTATATGTCTCGGCGGCGACAGGCATAGCCTATCTCATAGACACCCAATTGTACGCATCCTCTATTACCAGATCACTGCGAACATTCGGCCTGGGTATATTGGTGGCGACCGATTATAAGCTTAATTTTAGGCCAAATCCGATTCTTGGGGGTGACATTACGGACTTGCATAGGAGAAACGCTGAGAGGATGTTCAATCTGTTACACCAAAATGGTGGGTTATATTTGAAAATCGGACAAGCAATTGCTATGCAAAGTGCAGTCTTGCCTCCCGAGTTCCAGAAAATGTTTGCGAGAATGTTCGATGACGCTCCGCAGAATGAGTGGCACGATGTAGAGAGGGTTATCAGGGAAGACTTTGGAGGTAAAAGTCCAGAGGAAGTGTTTGGTGTTAGTTATACAAATAAGCCTGGTAGTGGAATAATCGAAACAAAAGCTAGAGCTTCAGCATCTGTTGCGCAAGTTCATTGGGCGAGGTTGGCTGATGGGAGAGAAGTGGCAATCAAGGTTCAGAAACGAGAGATTGCTAGCCAAGTGGGTTGGGATCTGTGGGCTTTCAAGTGAGTTTCCTCCATTCGAATAGCATTCAAAATCTTAGGCCTTGCTAACAATATGTTCAGGGTAGTGATGAAAGTATACACATACTGGTTCGACCTTCCCTTGTACAGTCTAGTGCCTTATATTACTGAGCGCTTAATGCTAGAAACGGACTTTGTAAATGAAGCGAATAACTCAGAACAGATGGCCGGACTAGTAGCAGGTGAACCACGATTGAACGGTCGTGTTTATATTCCCAAGGTATATCGCAATCTTTCCTCGAAACGAGTCATGACGACAGAATGGATCGAGGGTGTACGTCTTTGGGATAAAGAAGCCTTGACAGCTCCTTGGCGGGGTGGATATGGCAAAGGTTCTCCTGGAGCAAAAGGGGCTCCACTGTCAAACCCCTCGCCAAACATCCTCTCAAGTAACAATCCCAAACCTGATCGCAGTGCGGAATGGAGAGGTCGTAATGGCAAAGGTGGTCTAGGCCTCAGTTTGAAACAAGTCATGACTACCATGGTCGATCTCTTTTCCGCACAAATGTTCCTCTGGGGAGTTGTCCATTGCGATCCTCATCCAGGAAATATTTTTATCCGAAGACAGCCCAACGGCCAACCAGAACTTGTCCTAATCGATCATGGTCTATACGTTTCTATGACTCCAACTTTCCGACATCAATACTGTCAATTCTGGAAAGCCATTATGACCTTCGACAATACCTCGCTTAACGAAATCACTTCTGCGTGGGGTGTCAAGGCCCCCGATCTTTTCGCGTCAGCAACTCTCATGCGTCCATATGACGGTGGCGACAACAGTACCAAAGATCGCATCACCAAGGATCTCAAAGGCAAAACAGCCGCAGAACGTCACTACGAAGTCCAAGAGAGACTCCGTCAAGGCATCCGAGATGTCCTTTCTGAAGAAGAAAATTTTCCCCGTGAACTCCTCTTCATCGGTCGCAATATGCGCATTGTGCAAGGCAATAATCAATTTCTCGGCTCCCCTGTTAACCGCATCAAGATGACAGGCTCATGGGCATCTCGCAGTCTGGTCGATAGCAAGGATTTGAGTTGGAGAGAGAGATGGGTTAACGGGTGGAAACATCTTTTGTTCAGATTTGTATTGTTGGGCACCGATATGGCTTTTTGGGGAAGTAAAATTAGGCAAATGCTTGGATGGGGCGGGGGTATGGAGGATGATATTGAGAAACAAATGAGGTTTTTGGCGAAAGACCAATTTGGAGTGGAATTGCAACATGGTGTGTTTGATGGATAGATTTATGTATGTGCTGCGGCGGGTGTAACATCACCGTGCAATCAGTTAGTCGTGTATTATAGACGAAAAGTCCTTTTGTTTCTTAGCGGGATGATATATCATAGAGTAGAGTAGAGTACATACCCACTCCATTCCATTGTACTAGATAGAAATAGCTGTATAATCACAAGTTGAATTTACCACTCATAAGATCTTTATCATCAGAGTCTTTTGTAGAGCCCCGTTCTTCCACACAATGTGATATTATTATACTTAAGGAGAAGGGATATTAAAGCATGTAAGTAACGAGTTCCTTTAAAGAATAAGGGAGAGGGAGAGGGAGAGGGAGAAGGAGAAGGAGATTATGGATTTGCTCGTTTACTGAATTGATATGCTTGGGTGATGGGTGGAAGTTGGGGTGGGCATTGAGGAGGAGTTGGGGAGGAGTTGGGGATGTGTAAATCTATCTAGGTATAGCTTTGTTTGTTGGTTGAGCGATGGGATTTGGAAAATTAAGAAGATTTGGAGGGTGGGTGGATTTGTGTGTGAGGTGAGGATGTGAAAATATGAGGATATGGGATATGAAAAGGCGAAGGGGGAAAGTAATTAAATACTCTTTTCCAAATCGGCTGTGATTAGGGAGGTCATCTGAGATGTTGCATTTGGGATTTGGAAGGACACTACGAGCATTATGGGACTACGAGAGTGATGGGTGTAAACTATAGAGAATTCGATATGTAATTTGGTCTGGTTTGGTGTGGCATGGCAACGTATTGTAATGCATGTATGAATGTATCATCCTGGAATTCGCTATTCGGAGATATACTATGGATGGCACCTAGGGGGTTTCTGAGATGGAGAGTATGAGATATAAAATGGTGTGATATTGTATGGCCAGGTGTGTTTTATCGTCAGTGTAGGACGAAGTTGTGGTGTTGGTGTTTTCGAGGGGTATGATGTTGGGGGAAGGGAAAAGAGGGCGTGTAGAAGACGATGATGAGAGAGGAGGGAGGCAGAAGAAATGTGGTAAAATCAACTTTACGACCATGCGTGCAACTCATGTCAGAATTGTATTTGGAGATTTAGAAATGTTTGACAGGTGTATAAATCATATATGATGCTAGCCAAATCTACAGGATCTCCTATAATTTAAGTATTGATCCAAGTATAGCAGTATTGTGGAGATGGAAAGGAAGTGAAAGGAAATATCAAGTCAGAGATCCATAAACGCGCGCTTGAAGAAAGATGTCTCATTTCAATAATGAAGACGAAGAGGAATATCCACATACAAGAATCATCATCTCTCATTCAATATATGAACAATTGAAGTCGAATTCACCCCATAAATCAACTTTTCCCAAGCTATCGGAACAACCTCGGGCCGAAATCTGAAAGTTAGACTTTGTTTCCCACTTTGATTTGCAGAGTTCCAGGCTCGATACAACAACTATTAATTTGATTGAAAGACCTTTTTTGTAAAGAAAGAAATCGAAATCAAATGGATAAGTGTTTGTGGTATTATTTGCTGTATTTATTGCAAGTACGAGTACTTGCAACTTGTATTTCAGAGCTTCAAGCTTTTTCATGGGCGCAAAATCGATCAGAACAATGAGCCACTACATTGCAGTGGTCTGGTTTTGACTCACTGAAGTCTTCCATTCCTCTCAAATAACACGACGCTATGTGAAAATCCTCTCCCGAAAATCCTTGGATTGGTATACACCTCGCTATTCGAACTTACAAGAAGAGGATTCGAAGGAATGTGGAAGGGGATTATGTCATACTCACCAAGTCGCAAACTTCACATGTAATTTTCTTGCAGAGAGGAGCGCAAATATCATACTTCTTCTGTCGCAAGCGGGTGCTATGGAAGATGACGCACTTACACGGATTAGGTGGCGCTGGCATCAATACGTTGATGCTGTTTCCGTTATTGATATTCTTCAGTTCGGCGGGGATCCCCCACCTGATATGATGTCAACCATGGAAATTTGGGGTTTTGTAGAAGCACATCGAGAATCCGTAGCGAGAGATAATACGTGCAGGATTCAGCGGCGCCACCACTGGTTTTAGAACGTGTCATTACTGGCATGGACCTGAGTTTTGTTGAGAGCAGGCGACGCTCGCGAGCTCTAGCGATGGCAAGATATCAAGTGATATGAGGCTTTGGAAAATAGTATGCTGCGATTGGCACGCTGAACTGACAGCATCCGCAGTATTTTCTGAATCAGAAATGTAAAGAGTTCCTTCGTATTGTGGAAATAGCACTAGGAAGATTATGAAACTCACCGAAGTGTCATCATGTGTTGATATTTTGGAGGGGGGTACAGTAGATACTGGTATTCATGGAGTAGGGGTATGAATAGTTCTGTCAAGTGCTTGCCTAACAGTACTAGGTACATATAGGTACTGGCTCACGTAATCTGAATATCACCGAGGAACAAAGCAATTGAACG
Organism: Botrytis hyacinthi; assembly: GCA_004786245.1. Classification (NCBI taxonomy): domain Eukaryota; kingdom Fungi; phylum Ascomycota; class Leotiomycetes; order Helotiales; family Sclerotiniaceae; genus Botrytis; species Botrytis hyacinthi. Next base: position 8,612 of record PQXK01000292.1, on the reverse strand, counting down.
ATTATTGAAGGAGAGTTCATATTATTGCTGACGTACAAAAAAGAAGTATTATCTTCGCTCGGAACGACGTCCCTCCTTCCATATCTAAGTATTTCCCATTACGTTATTTCCTTGGTCGATTCCCTCATGTGGATTGCCTGGGCAATGTACCGCAATGCGGTTTATCTTCTCTCCATCAACCACATTCTATCTCCTGCTCGCGATTGAAATGACTCCTCCTAGAGAATGTTAGTTATAGACGGTATAGTCTATGCACGATTCTCGAACTTACAGCATCTCTTGCATTCTTTGCTTTCATAGCGACAATAATGCGTGTCCATTCTGCCCTTTCGGCATTCTCTTCCTCGTCCTAGTAAAATCATCAGCAAAGTTGCTATATTCCTCCTCATTCATAAACCTCAATTTATGAAGCGAGTGTACACACTTCATTCTGTTGTTGGGCTTGAATTCCTCTATTGTGTGCCACAGCACGCTCATTATGAATGCCGATCAACACAATCATTGCCCTTTTGCAACGTTGCGCAGCATCTTGAAGGCTCATGCGAGTCGTGAATTTGTGTGTATTGGGGAGAGGGACATAATCAGATACACTGAGCTTGTTCCAATTCTGCGATCCACGGTAGTCTTGAATATGCAAGTACACTGTTAAAGATTTAAGTTAGTCTAGCGATCTTCTGTACAAAATGAGCAAGGTAGAATGGCAGATCATGCCATGTCTTGTCTTGTATGAATATAAGTATCATGTGTGAGAAATACACGGCTTACAGCTTTTTTTTTGGTTATATTTAACAATCTCGCACTGTTCCAGCAAGCTCAAGGCAGAAGCTCGCGGCAAATTAAGGCTCCTGCGTCCAGGAATGGGAATGGTATTGGCGGAGTTCATGATGGTTGAACCTGTCTTGACGTTAGCGACGAAGACCGATATAAGTCTGCGATCAATATGCATATAGCCCCTCAAAATTTGAGGTGCAGAGGAATCCCAATATTTCCTCGAAAATACAAGGTATTGATACCACACAAGGAATAGATATGGATTGCTTACCAGTGGTTGCCATTTTTATTTTTTCTGTCTTGGAGATATCAAAATAAGTTTTTGCTGTGATGGATTGATGAGACACAGAGAAAAGTATTGTGAAAGTGCAGAATGAAAAACAAGGAAAAAGAGGGGAAGAAAATCAACTACTCAGCCTCAAGTATTCACTGTTGCAATCCGAATCCAATTCACTATCAGGGTCTGAATCTGGTTTGAAGTTTGTATGGATATAAGTTTGTATGGGTATGAATACCTACCTATATTCTTTGAGACTTCTTTTCTTATCAAAGGGACAAGTGAATTGAGCATATTGATTGAGATAGAGAACTATCTATGGGTACTCGATTCTACTATGTAATTATGGAATTGATATCCTGATGGGATTGTGAAGCTGCCGCTTTGCTACTCTAGTCTACTCTTGCTATCCTCTCTCTATCTTAATCCTACTGCATATATACACTTTCATTGTGGCTGATTCGAAAAGAATAACTCTGAAATATACCACACGTTCTCGGGAAGTCAATCGCTCAAGCGAAAGGCAGTATATTCAAGCTCATTTGCTCTCCTCCCAGCTAGAATGAATGAGTTTTCTTTCAAAAAGGAGAGGATAACGGAACAACGGGGCATGTTTAGAATTCAGTACTTTCCCAATGCCCATGTGGACGGGGTCTTCGAAATATAATACACCTGCCTGTGTTAAAATACATGCAAATATACACAAAGTCTTCCGTTACCCACCGTACCGATATTTCTTATACCTGGCTATCATCTCAAGCTCCTATGACATTTCTTCCGGTAGAGGCCAATTTGCGAAATTTATGTGCTAGTTGGTAGCCGCCGACGAAAATCTCTGGGCCGGAGCATTTGCGCTCTTCCTTTTTGGTGAACTCTGAGTTCCTGGTGGAATAATTGTATAGATCATGGCCAAAATGACTCGCCTGTCATATCCAACTCTCTCGACGAACGAAGACACCTTTTTCGGTTCGTGAATGATTTAGATGGTAGGCAAGTTTAGGTAGGCGTAGAGGTCTGGGTATTATTGTCTACAATGACAACATGGGTGTTTTCTTTCTACATATATATTAGCACAATATCTCTCCTACAGGAACCATTTCGTGTATGGAGGGGAAGCTTCTTGGACCCGTAACTAAGTATGCCAAGGGAGCTAGCGTAGAGCCAGAGCATATTATGGGTCGAAGGCAAATAGGATTCATCTGCGTTGTAGATTCCTATCATGCTGTACAAGATACGAACAGATAGTTTAGACAAGAGAAGGTTCAAAACTCGCGAATATAAAAACGTCTTCGATGAACTGACTCTGGTGTTGTGCAGCGAGTCATTGTAGGTGAGATTACGCTCTGCGGGTCGCGAGCGGGGACCTTCCAAACAAGGACCAAAATTTGTGCGATAGAATTCGTTCTTCTTGTATCTCGGGTTCGGTATGCGAGACTCTAAAGCTTTTCGTATGTGTCGAAAGTCTTCGATGAATATACGCGATGTTTCGGTTGAAGTGTAAGAGTACCTGCGAGTGAACCGAAAAGTCGGCCCTGCACAGCATGAATAGCCAGCGCATCTTTCATTTTTAGGTGGTGGTCTCACAGGGCTTGTCTTGATATCTAAAAGGTACAGAAAGCGTCAGCCAATATCCATTTGTATCGATGGGGGTTCGTTGACTTCAACCCACTTGACCTACCTTGTTTTGTGACCCACGAGCATTATTATTGCACAATAAGAGGAAGCTATGCAGGTGTGTTGTATGTAGTATGGATGATATTCAGAGAGTATCTGGATACGATCTTCATTGCCGCTGATACTGGTGACAAGGGGAGAAATTATTAATGTTGATATACTTATATTTTTCTAAATCTTCTGATCAAAGAAGAAGGTACGAGCTTCACCTTCCGAATAGGAATATCACGAAGACAGGCAATTTCGCGTGGATTATTGAGTCACGATCATAAAAAGACACAGTAGAGATGCGGAGAATAATATCTTGTCAATTTTGAGGTTATTGTAAATCACATCTATGGGTAATTGCTAGTTCCAGTCAAATTTAGCCTTTGCCCCTCACATTATTGTTTTTGGCAGGAACGATTTCTCCAGAATCTCGTCGCCCAACAAAGCTCGAATTCGTCAATTTAACCAATCAAAATTTCAAGGAGGGCGGGACACTAGCTTTATTTTCTTCGTTTCTCCAATCTCTCAATTGTCTATAAAGTTTTCCATTTACTCCTGCCAATTCTCTTGCTCTTCCTATTCTTTCACAACCATCTTCGAAATATCCTCCATCAATCCTGATCGATCTTCTCGATCTCGATCTCTTCTTTTCTTTTCTCATATCTTCTCCATCACCTTGATTGAAGTATCCGATACTCTCAATCAAATACCAAGTCTTCTCGATTCTTGATTGTAAGTCAAGTCCCCTTGTTTTGGTTTGTTCTCCATCCTTCTATTTACTTCACGCTGCCACCAGGACAAACTCTCCTTCATCTCATCTTCCATCTGCTTTGGTACATGTCGAGGTCTTTCTAACCTTTCATAATAACAGCTTCGAAGATTACATTTCTCCCTTCCTTTCAGTCTCTTTCTAAGGCTTCCCTTGGGTTCAAGTTTGTCGCATTCACTTCATCAAGCAAGTAAGTCCTTCGATCTATCTATCAGTTTGTGCATCTGGCATGTACATGGCATTCACTTCAACTTTTTACTTCCCCGCTGCTATCGTTGGCATTGAGTTGCGCGGCCATTTGCGCGTATCTACTACCCCCCCTTCCAGTTCGCTTTATCAAGTCGCATTCGGTATCGGACAAGGTTATTTATTACCCTCAACTCTCCCTACCTTACTCTTCTTCCTTTCTCTTACCTCCCTTTATCTTTACCTTGTTCATTCTTACACTTCTTTAATCATTCTTGTGGTTTTGTTGCATCTTCATCGATCTACGGTTAACTGATCTCACAGATTTCACACGATCATTCACTTTCTTGATTAATTAAGGTGCGTCAAAGACACGTCAAATCTATCCCCTCTCCCACTTTATACTTCTTGGGCTCAACTAACTAGTTGTTTCATTGCAGATCACCTCAAGTCAACATGTCTGCCTTTGAAACTGGAGATATGGTTGCTGCCTTGCCCGACACAACAAAAACACCTGATGTTGTCGCTGTAGAGCGCAAGAATCCTCAAGAAGCTGGCTGGGTTGTTGCCAAGAAGTATGACTACGAAACCTACAACAAGTCCACCAAGGAACAAGCAGATGCCCGTGCTGCCGTTGCAGATGGTGCTGAGGGTGATGCTGACCCAGCAGCTGATGCAGCTGAAGATGCAGAGCCAGAGACACTTGCCGTTGGCGGTCTTCGTGATGGAGAATGGGCCTCGAGTGGTGCTGTCTATGAGTGGAATGAAGAATATGGCGACGTTGGTCCTCGGTTCCCCGATCTGGAGGATCAATTGTTCGGCAAAAACAACAACCATGTTCGTCAGGGTCTCAACTTTGAGAGGTATTTATCTTCATTCTTTACTATATAAAATCGTGCTAACATCATTCTCTAGCATTACCACCCTTAAGGTCACCCAAGAAGGAGCCGTTAAGATTGATCCCATTCGCAGATTTGAGGACGCAGGTCTTCACCCAGTGATGTTGGAAAATATCAAATGTAGGTTCCCCCAGAAACCTTCTTTTGATAGACAATATTGACTCTCTGCTCTTTTAGTGGCCGGTTACCTTGTTCCAACCCCGATCCAACAGTACTGCCTCCCAGCAGTCAAGAAAGATCATGATGTAGTTGCTTGCGCTCAAACTGGTGAGTAATTATCACTCTCCAAAGAATTGAGCTATTTGCTGACTTTCCGTGCTCACAGGCTCCGGCAAGACTGCGGCTTTCCTGATTCCAATCTTGTCAAAGTTGATGGGTAAGGCTAAGAAGCTTGCTGCCCCTCGTCCGAACCCAGCCACCTATATGCCAGATCGTGACAACTTCGTCAGAGCTGAGCCATTGGTCGTCGTTGTCTGTCCCAGTCGTGAGCTAGCAACTCAGATCTTTGATGAGGCTCGTCGCTTCTGCTACCGTAGTATGCTTCGACCTTGCGTCGTTTATGGTGGTGGTCCTCTTGTAGAGCAACTTGGCCAACTAGCCAAGGGCTGTGACCTTCTCATCGGTACCCCTGGTCGTCTTTGCGATATGATCCGCCGTCCTCATGCTCTCACTCTCAAGCGCCTTAAGTACATGGTTATTGATGAGGCAGATGAGATGTTGGACTCTAGCTGGGAGGAGGAGTTGAAGCAAATCATGAGCGGTGGTGGTAAGTACTTTGATCATTCCAGTTTCACATGAATATTTCTAATCTTGAAATAGATCAAGAAGAGGGCAATATCAATTATATGATGTTCTCTGCCACTTTCCCAAAGATGGCTCGTGCCATTGCCAAAGAACATTTGGCTCATGACCATGTTCGCATTCGCGTTGGTCGTGCTGGTAGTTCTCACACTAATATCAAGCAAGACATCATCTATGTCGAGGCTGCCAGCAAGCGTCAAGCTCTCTATGACTTGCTTCTATCAACCCCACCTGCTCGTACCATCATCTTCGTCAACACCAAGCGTGCTGCTGACGAAATCGATGATTTCTTATTCAACAACGACCTTCCTTGCACATCTATTCACAGCGATCGTACTCAACGTGAGCGTGAAGACTCTATTCGTGCTTTCCGCAATGGAAAGATGCCTATCTTGATCGCTACTGGCGTTTCTGCTCGTGGGTATGTTTAACACACCGTTCCTTACTTGTCATGCAATGATGTGCATATCCTTCAAGTTTATCGGCTAACATAGACTCTAGTCTCGACGTACATAATGTGATGCATGTCATCAATTTTGATTTACCATCCAATGATCATGGCGGCATTGAAGAGTATACTCATCGAATTGGTAAGCATATTCTATTTGAACTTAATATTGCAGCTGGCTAATCATTGAATAATTAGGTCGTACCGGTCGTATTGGCAACATGGGTCTTGCAAGCTCGTTCTACAACGATCGCAATGATGATATTGCTGAAGCTTTGGTCAAGACATTGTTGGAAACTCGCCAACCTATTCCTGACTTCCTTGAGCCTTATCTTCCTGAAGGTTTTACCATGGATGGCCAAACCGGTGATCTCGCAACTCTCAATTTTGATGATGATTCGGATGATGAAGAGGAAGGTGGTAAGAATGCTGAGGGTGGTGCTGAAGCTGGTGGTGCCTGGGGAACAGACGAGGCTGCTACTGGTGGTGGTTGGGGTGCCGCTGAAACCACTGAGGCTGCTTCAGCTGATGATGCTTGGGGAGCTCCAGCTTCCGGCGGTGACGCATGGAATTAAATCATTTTCACAAGTCGTGATAGGTTTTGATTTCGATATATATCCTACACGTTTATGTTATTGACATTTCAGATGTCTCTAGCAATCTGCTTCTATTTGTCCTCTATCTGATGACGTATATGGGCGGGGACGGCCTTGCTTTGCACAAGGGCTCCCTGCCTGTTATGTTAAATTTGTATGCCTATACTTAGGCCGGAGTTGCCTTGGGGGCGGGAATGGCCTTGCATTGGAACAAGGATTTCCTGCCTGGTATGGATGCATAAAATATGGGGTTTCAATTTTCAACTTTAGGCAAATTCATAAAATAGGACAGTTAATAAAATAATATTTTGTTCTACATTAATTTGAATCCTTACTCGTGCTTTCATGCTGTAGTATTACTACCTCCCATCTCTAGATTGAATTTGATAACTTCTTTGACATAGCTTGTAATAGTAAGTAAGGGTATGGAGACTGATCGAGAGAGTAGTGCTGATAGAAATGCTTTCTTTCCGGGAAAAGAACTCCAATCGAGAAATTCATGTATTAGCCTTGCACCGCATTTCAAGTTGTCAAAAATCCGTTTCGGATTTGGCTCAGACATTGATTTGCGTCTATCAGATACCTCGATATTGCTGTCGTGTATGAAGGATCTACCAGAATTCTTCCTTGCTCATGTCACAAGATATTCCTCATTAGTGAAAACATGCATTCAACCAATGGATGGCAATCTCTCTTTCTCACAATCTCTTCCCTCTGTGATCTTCAGAAATGCCGAGACCCAAATACTCAAGCCAGAAAATTGAATTATCCGTTTTTTCAGTCTTACGAAAAGACCCACGTACTCTACTTCACTTGTGCTGGCTGATGATGTATTTTCGCATTGGGGATGAATTCATATCAGGTTTCCTTCTGTGCTCTACTTATACGAAAAGCGTTTTGGTTTCTAGTCATCTAAATTTGCTGATCTGTTGACCCCCCTAAACGTGGGAAGCAATAGCTGGGTATTGGTGTCTCATATGCATGTCTTTCTGATACCTCTTGGCTGGGTAGTGCATTTATCTTTGTTATCACAGAACTCTAGGATGTAGGGAGATTCACTGGAGAACTGGAGAAGGGATGTGTTAAGATTGAATAATTCCACTCATTCATATGATGATGGCATCCGAAGAAATTTATATTTGATACATGTATACACGTAGGTAGCTGAACGATGATAGCATACAGATGTATGACTGCAACTAGACAGGCATAGGTAGACTATCTCGCAATGATATTGACATAGAATTTATTGATTGCCATTGAAATTCACTACCTAAGTTGTAACCGTAGCCACAATCATATTTATGAATAATCATTCCTCTCGATTATAATGAAGACAATCTGGAGATCTTAAATGCGCCTAACTCTGGATAATAAGTTCTTTAAAAAAAACTTTGACACCACAAGTAGGGACACAACATTGATCAGCAAGTCCTAAAATTCTGTTACTTTTTCTCTACGTCTTACCTGTATGAAATTGCTTGACCATTCCGCCCTGGTTAACAATGTCAATTCTCAACTCGAATACGCAGCTCGCGTTCACGGCGTCAACCTTCATTCTTTTGCTTCTCTCTATTTTTGCTGTTATCCTCCATACATCCGTCTTGATCTCTATTGCTTGGGGCTCATTAGCTGTAACCGAAACCCTCCATTTTGACTCCAAAGATTTCGGCATCTATGTTCTTCCAGAGTACCTCGACGCATCCAGTTCCAAGTTGGCGCTAGTATCTAGCATTATCTCTCTCGTTACATCTACAGATTGTCTGGCATTTTCTACGGGATACTGGACCAAGAATAAACAAGTAAGCTCCGCAATGATCTATATTTCTTGCAGAATAGATGCTAATCATCCATAGACTTACCAAGTCTCTCCTGTTTCAATCCTTAGATTGACTCTGCTATTCAATACCCTACTATCCTTCGTCGCGGTAACATATGTCCACATCTCATACATCCGATCCGCAACATACGATCCAGAACGCAGTCGTCGCGGACACTATCATGAAGGAATATTCGATTTTGAAGCTTGGACGTGTCAGGTTGTGAGGTATTCGGATGTGTATTCGGATGGGAAGTGTAGGGATGCGAGAGCGGGACGGGTGGTGCAGATTCTGATTTTTGTGGTTGCGGTTGTGGCGATGTGGGTTGGACGGTGGGAATTGAGAGAGGGGGGGTGGGGGGGGAGGGGAGTGGAGGACTGGAG